>CM039121.1:47022407-47150756 GCA_022036555.1 Microstegium vimineum | reverse complement strand
CATCGATTCGTCATGGATGCGGTCATGTGGATGATCGATCAGCGTCTATCAGCCAGCTGTCAGCCACAAGAACTCAAGCACACGGTAGAAGTAGTACAACCTTGGACTTGACTTGGTAATCACTATGGGTATGATTGGTTACCTGTATAACCTCTTGTCCAGGCTAGCATAATGCAAATTACAGTTGATTGATTATCTGTATAAAGTTTTGTGCAGCATAGCACTATTCTGAAAGCACTGTTTTTTAATTATGAATTGATTATTTAACTTTAACTTTGTTATAAACTGCCTGGAGCTCTTTTTATGAACTGATTATAAACTGCTTATGTGCAGTTTGTTTGCTATCAAAAAGGTTTTCTTGGGATATGTTGTGTTGGTTCAGCTTTCTAGTTCCATCTTCTTTCTGTTCACTAAACTGAATTAACATGAATTTGTCTTTGTAATACCTTGATCTTACACTAATGTTACTTACCTTTTGGTTTTGTCTTTACTGATTAGGCACACCCAAAAAATGCAGAATTCTTAAATAGGCCAATTCTCAACTACTACCAGATGCAAGTGATCTTTGGGAGTGGGGTTGCTACAGGTAAGTATGCAATGGAGTCAGCTGAAGCTTTGGGACAGCCAGGAGATGGAATTCCTCATGATGATGTTGAAGCATATGAGAGAGGTGAAGATACAAGTGAAGATTCCTCGCTGGACAACAGATCAAAGGGAGAGAAGAAGATAAAGGAAGATGGGAGGGCACCCAAGAGAAATGATGCTGAAGCATATGAGAGAGGTGAAGATACAAGTGAAGATTCCTCGCTGGACAACAGATCAAAGGGAGAGAAGAAGATAAAGGAAGATGGGAGGGCACCCAAGAGAAAGAATCAGCAAGAAGAAGGAAGCTCAAGCAACGGAGGGCTAACTGAAGCTATAAATGGACTGAGTCTTACAGTAGCTGAAGCTGAGGCATGTAAGGGCATCTACAAGGTTGTCATGAATATCCCTGGATTCACTAGAGATCAGCTGATCTGTGCTCTTGAGCACTTCATGGATAGGAAAGGGGCAGCTCTTGTGTTCATGGACATGGATGAGAGTGATAGGCAGCTGTGGGTCAGGAGGTTTGTTGCCAAGCATTACTAATGAAGATGACAAGCAAGTGAAAACATTTCTAGGAACAACACAAGCAAGTAGTTGTAGGCTCTTTAATATTGAAGTAAACACCTTCCTGCACACTTGGTTTTAAATGGGCTTACACCTCTTGTAATAATTTTGATTTGGATGCTTCTTTCCTAGGATTTTCTACTGGAATGCTTTGGATGCTAAACATCTAAAACTGATTTGGGTAGACATCTACTGGAATGAATTGGATGTTGTTTTTCTAGGGATTTCTAGTTGATGTAAACCTTGGAATGTGGTGATCAAATGCATGAAAAATTCCTAGTGATTTTTCTGGCAGCTTGTGGTAATATTGTGATAATTTTGGTGATGAAATGTTTGATAAATCTTGATGATTGGCAATGTGATAATTTTTAGAAGGGGTGAATTCGATTGTGAAAGATTATTCGGTAGTGAAATTGATAGAATCAATTGTCTCTGATTTGCTTCAGCTTGCGTAACCTGAACATCATTGTGCAGCCAACCAAACACATGACATTTGTACTCTGTTGTGCTTACGCATGGAAACCAATCATGTGCACAACATTATACACCTACTTATACAGTCTAACCAAACAACTGCAAGTTGTATTGCCTAATGCAGGATAAAGGTATGATGCATAGTGTCTTTGTGCAATGCAAGTTAGTGCAACCAACCAATCACACCCTATAATGTTTTTTTTTCTTCATTAATTAGCGAGCGTGTCCTTGTGAGTTATTATGCCGGTCGGTCGGGCCGGCCGTTGACTGGACTTCGTATATGCATGCATATCGTTGATATCGATCGATCATTTGCGCACACATATCTCTGGGAAACTTTTGAGACTCCTTATTCTCTCCGTCAAGCACTCCAGGTGGCACATTTATGGTTTGAGTTCGAGATCTTCCACGGAAACGACGTATTAGGGCTTCCCCAATGCTCCATCGTGGCGAACTGCCCCAAGGTACACGTTGGTTCCAAATCTCCATGTCACGTTGAGTGTTGGCTTCGCAGGCTGTCAGTGTGGCCTGCAGAAGCGTCAACAGCTCCGTCTGACAAAAGTGCAAAGCAGCACTTGCATACGCGTTGTGGCATGCAATTGTTGGCTGCTTCATTGGGACCACTGACTTCCCACCGCCTTCTCTCTCCAGCATGCAAGATTCACGCCAAATTTCTCCCTGCAAAAGTTGGAGTATAGGCAATGACAAGACATGGCATGGGTTGGGTAATATGACTGCTTCAATCTGCGTGGAAGATGAGGCTAATAGGGTTGTTCGTTTGCGTTGGTATTGCCCTTACCCAAAGTACATGCATGTTTATGGCACCAGCCACCCACAAGGTAACGATGGACCCATGTGTATGGGATGGCGTAGGATTGTACGAGGTTTTTATGGTTTTCTCGGACTATGTTGGAAGTGTTGAATAAGAAGATATTTCCATATTTATTTTAATCCATAAAAAAGACGTAATAAAAATAAGAATGACGTCATGAATAAGAAGACGGTCACAAACCATGACAAAAGATAACATGATGATGAGGCAAAATATAGAGCCAAAACATATATAAAACATTGTTTTACACAACTGAAGTATCCAGACATGATCATAAAAATAAAAGATGTGTTCTCAAAAAACAAGATTATGATGATCACAAAAATGATCACCTGCTCGTGCGTGTGGCATCCAGGTGATCCACCTTTTACTTCTCCAATAGATCGGTGAATGATCAAGTATTTAAGTAGAGTCGTCTCTCGATTAAATTCCTATACGGTACAAAACCATTAATACACATATACGGACCATAGAGTTCAATAGAGATATGAAATAAATGGGCCAAACCCATAATATCTAACATGAAGTACTCTGTCTTAATATAAATGCTCAGGGAAGGGACGCATGCTATTGCTATCCCCTAGTCCGAGTATTTTTTTTATACTTTCTCCATCCGAAATAAATCGACACTTTTAAAAGTTATATATGAAATTAAACTACTTTGAGTTTAACCAAATCTAAAGAGAAGTGCATCAATATTTATGAGACCAAATTAGTGTCACCAAATGATTGACGATATAATATTTTTGTAACTTATTTATTTGATTGATAAATGTTGTTATAGTTTTCTAGAAATACTAGTCAAGCTTAATTAAGATGATTTGATTTGATTTAGAGTGATTCTAAGATCAGAATCTATTTTAGGCCGGAGTGATCAAGTAATGCATGGCAAAAAAATTAAACAATTTTATTAATTAACAATGCCTGATTATTAGGAAATAAATTAAGGACACATATGTCTCGTCTTTTGTAGTATACTCTATTAATCAGTTCTCAGACAAGTGTTGAATTTAAATTTCATAACATGTAAAAATAGTGGATCTAAATGAGTGAATGAAATGAAAGAAGCACGTACCCACCATAAAATTTACTCTTCCTGCGCCTCAGGTGCATGAAAATGGCAAGAGATTGCAGGCCACATTTTAATTATGTGCAAACAACAGACAAGTAAGCAATGGGAGGGAAAGGGCTGATTTCTGATCAGACATTTCACATATGCATCGTCTGAATTTCAGGTACCTGAGTAATAGCATGTCCCTAAAATTTAATGCAAACACAAAATGGTCCTCGTTATCTATTTGGCGGTTATAACTCGGTTGGTATTGTTTTGCTGTGAAAAAAGAAATTATACCAAGAATAATAAGTTCAAGAGAAATATTAATCAGGTTTTATTAGTCAAAAGCGTCGTAGTAATAATTCCTCGATCAAAAAGAAAAAAGCGTTGTCGTGTAGGTGGGCAACGGGACGGAACGCCCAATACCGATAATGGGCTGTTCCATCCATGATCATCGCCAACTAGCAGCCCAATCCATCAACTCGTACGGCCTGGCCCATTATTAGAAGAAGAGAAGAGTGTTGAGCTGGCAATCCTCCCTCCCTTCCCCTTCCCGTTCCCCAGTCAGGGCCCACTGCCAGTCACTTCTTCCATCGCCGGTTTCCTTTCCGGTGCTCATAAACTCGTCCGCACTCGCACGTACGCCATTGGTGACCAAGATCAGCACAGCAGACTGAGCAGAGCCCAGTTCGTCTCTCTGCATGCACGCAGCAGAGCCGCCATGGCCATTACCAGTAGATGTTCTGCCATTGCCGAGGAGAAAGCTGGTTTCAGACTTCAGAGAGGCCGCAGAAATTAAGCTGGGCCATTGCTCACGCAAGCTTTGTAGATTTCCTAATCTATATCTAAAATCTAAAACGTGATTGCAGATAGTATTAATTCTTTTCCGTTTTTTGTTTCATAAAGAAATGGAGACTTCCAAGTTTGTGCCATAAGCATGAGTATGAGTATATAAACAACATAAATAAGTACTCTCTAATCTCTCTCTCGGAAATTCATACTAGTAATGCATTAATTTCCATAATATCCTCCTGTCATATCTAATCTAACCCATCATAAGAACAAAACACATTCTTTATTTATCAAATTGTTTCCTTAAAAAAAGAGAGAGAAGAAGAAGATCATAGAGCCGGAGCATCGAACCTCTTGCAATGAGGAGGAAGAGGGCGGCGTCGCTTTCGCCGGCGCCGGCGGCGTCAGCGGAGGCGAGCGCAATGCGGCGTCTCCGCCGGCGCCTCCCTCTCCTCCTCCTCATCCTCCTCCTCGCGATCGCCGCCGTGCTCTGCCTCCTCACCGCGCCATCCCGTCGCTCCCCACCACCAGAACCACCGCTCCCCTGCGGGGCGGCGCCCTCGGACGCGACAGCGGGGCGCTGGGTACCGACGCCGGAGCCAGTGCCGGCGCCGCTCTACACCGCGTCGTGCCCGTTCCACCGGGGCTCCTACAACTGCCTCCGCAACGGCCGCCCGCCGCTCGCGCCGCTCTCCTGGGCACCCGCGCGCTGCGGCGTCGGCGAAGTCGTACCGAGGATCGACCCCGCCGCGTTCCTCGCCGCCGCCAGAGGCCGCCGCGTCGGCCTCGTCGGGGACTCCCTGTCCGAGAACCTCGCCGTCGCGCTCCTCTGCGCGCTCCGCTCCGCTGACCCCGACGCGCGCAGGTGGAAGCGCCGCGGTGCTTGGCGCGGCGGGTACTTCCCCCGCCATGACGTCACCGTCGCCTTCCACCGCGCCGTACTGCTCGCCAAGTACACGTGAGTGCATGCTCGTTCTCCTGCTTGCTGTTCCTCAGTGCTGTTGCTTTCTTCCTGCATTGTTAAGGTTTCAGCAAAAGCGACCTTTTTTCACCTTTTGTGAGATCAGTTTCAAGATTTGAGAATTTGGAAAATAGTGTCTAGTGTATCAAGATATAAGAATTTGAAAGCTCACATGGTGATAAATAATGATACAAAAGGTGGCAGCCAGTGGAGAATCCGGAGGAAATTCAGAAGGATGGGAGAAAAGGAATTTACAGAGTGGACGTTGACATTCCTGCTGATGATTGGATAAACGTCACCAAGTTCTACGACGTGCTCATCTTCAACACCGGGCACTGGTAACGTTGCTGCTGCTACTGTTCGATCCCAAACTTGCAGATTTTGTTTTCCTTTTTTTTTCCTCTTCTTCTTTGGGCCATAGTTTGTCCATGAGTGAGTAATGTTCCTATTGAAATTGTAATGCTTGGCACATTTGTCCATCCATAATCATAATCAGGTGGGGCACATACAAATTCCCAAAAGAGACTCCCCTTGTTTTCTACAGAGATGGGAAACCAATCGAGCCTCCACTTAGCATTCCTGACGGCCTGAAACTGGTCCTGAAAACCATGGCGTCCTACATCGACAGGGAGGCTCCGAGCACGACGCTGAAGCTATGGCGGACGCAGTCGCCTCGGCACTTCCATGGGGGCGAGTGGGATCACAACGGCAGCTGCGTGACCGACAGACTCCTCAAAGAGCATGAGGTCGGTCACTACCATGCATACATTCTGAATTTCTGACAGCCGCTGACGAATGGACATCATCAGTCAGTCAGCTAGCTGTTTCAGTACTCCCTCTGTCCCAAAATATCTGTCGCTTCCGTTTCTCGAGAAAAAACTTTAACAAAATATATATCAAATAATATTAGTATTTATGGTACATGATTAGTATCGTTGGAAAGATATTTGAATCTAGTTTTTTAACAAATTTATTTGAAGATATAAATGTTGCACGTATTTTCTATAAATTAAGTCAAACTTGTGGCACAAACACCGAAGATGACAAATATTATGGGACGGAGGGAGTACGTTCCAATATAATCCTGCATTTCAAAATTGTGATTTTTTTTTGACGTATGTACTCGATGATCTTGGTGGGTGCAGCTGGACTCTTGGTTCGATCCACGGTTCAAGGGAGTGAACAAGGACGCGAGGACAGTGAATTCAGTGATCGAGGAAGCGCTGGCAGGGTCAGGGTTCCGGCCGGTGAACCTGACGTACATGAGCGAGTTCAGAGCCGACGGCCATCCGGCGACGTGGCTGGGGAAGAAGGACGCGGTGGGTGTGTATGGGCAGGACTGCATGCACTGGTGCGTGCCTGGCGTGCCGGACACCTGGGTCGACATCTTGGCCGCGCAAATCTTGCAGTACTTCAAGCAGCAGCTGGGATGACTGGGAAAAGGAAAACGCTGGTGATGATGCTGCATGGTGGATTGGTGGTTGCTTTTCAGTGACGTTTGTTTGTGATCCATCACCGGTCGGCCGGCTCTGCCGTCACTGCTTTTGCTGCAAATGTGATTTCTTTTTTTTTTAAAAAAAAAACGAAAAGCCTAAGGTGGTGGTATATAGCTAGACTGATGATACTGAAAGAAGGAATATGATTTTAGTGCTAGAGATGGAAAAGGCTGAAAACGATCGGAAGAGTAGTAAACCGTTCTCAAACCATGTTTTTTTTTACCCAAATACGAAATCGAATATGATACTACTATCCCAGAAATTTAAAACTAGTGAAACTATGGACGTGATTGGTTGGTTGCCCAGCCTAGCCTGGCTTGTACCACAACCAGACCCCAACTCAACTGCTGGATTTATTTGGCCACGCTATAATTACAGAGACTATGTTTTGTTACATGCATGTTCAAGCAAATTCACAGACACGTACTATACACACGCAAGATCTTGGTTACCAGAGGGGGTGAGAAGACCTCCTACCTGCTAGTTTTTTAAAGAAAACTAATGGCCGGGCCGGCAACGTCACTCTTATATTGTATTATAAGCCTCCCATCTTCGAATACAACGTATGAGAAAAAAAAATACGTGAGTACTGAGACAAATACTATTTGATATAGCTCACAGCAGATTTATTTTTTTTATTAAAGAGTTATTTTTAAAATAGCTTTATAGATAAGGCTAAAAAATAGCTTATCTAAATTTTCTATCTCATTTCTTTCATATCCATGCGTTAAGCTATTTTGTTAAACAATTTTTTTCAATAGTTTATTGCCTATACTTTCTTTTTTATAAAGATAACTTTTAGTAAAAAAAACAGTTGCTCAGCGCTAATATCATTGTTTTTTTTTGAAACTGCTAATAGCATTGTTTTTTTTTATGCAACTGCTAATAGCATTGTTGGTGAAGAAGCTCTCGTGAGATTCGATTTGTTTTGAGAAGAGGCGTGCGTGTTGCGCTCCGGATCTCTCCCTCCTTTCTCCCGGACTGGTGGTGGGCCAGGCCCAGCGACCGAACCCCGACCCAAATTCCCAATCCGTCCGGGCTCGCCTTCCTCTCCTCCGCCCCGCCGTCTCTCTCTCGCCGCCCCCGCCGCCCCAAGCCCCCAGCCCTCTCGGACTAGGCAAGGGGACCGCCCGCCCAGCGTCGTAGCCGGCGAGATCTGCCCGCTGGCGGCGGCAATGGCTGCCCCGCACCCGCAGGACGACGCCGCGGCGTGGTCCCAGGAGGCGGCGCGCCGGGTTTGGGCCGGCGCCGTACCGCTCCAGGTCCACCTCCACGACGCCGACGTCACCGCACTGCCCCCGCCGCCGCCCTTCCTGGTATGCGTGCGTGCGTACCCCCCACCCCCCTCCCTACGGAGACCCGCTCCCTCCTCGCAGCTACCTACCGCCTCTTGCCCTTGCTCGCTATTTCTGCTGCGAACTCGCTTTGTTCCTAGGATAGGAAATTCTCCGTGGTTATACTCCATTGCCGATTTCTTGGCTCGCTTAACTGTTACGTTGATTGATCGCCGATGCTCAGTTTCTAGGCCGCTACAGTAGCGCACAGTACAGGCCGTTTGTGCTCATCACATCAGAAATTGAGCTGCTGTTATAGGATCTGCCAGTCTTTTGGTTGGTTGAACCCATGTACAAGATACTCAACTACTACGGGTTGTAAGATCCTCGTCTTCACCCACGACTGTGTAATGTAAACCAAGCAAAACTTCATGCTAGCCTTACAAGCTAGTCTAGGTTAATTAATATTTGAAGTTGAATATCAGTGGGTGCATCATGACTCCCAGGTCAATTTCTCGGGGCTCACAAGGTCTTCTCTACTCTATATCTGGAGCCTACTCCTTCCATTTGTGTGAGGAGTTGAATTTAGCGCTACTGACCCCTGCAAAGTTTAACGCAGTGTTCAGTGATAAGGTTTTTAGTATATAAGGTTGGTGTGCTCCGTCGCTGTTACAATTACAACACTGGATAATTCATTGTGTCTGTTGTTAATACCTGTCTGAGCATGATTTCCAGTCTGATAATCATGTGTGCACTCTATTTTTTTATTTCCTTGGCTTGTTTAGTTGGCATCTTATGTGCACTCAGGTGGTGTATACTAGTGTTTCTATGGAATTCACTGAAAATTCATCTATTTACCCCTTCCTACCCTCGAGTATAACAAACATGCAAAGCTGCTATTCACCTTTTGTTTCTATGGAAAGGCCTATACTTCCCTTTACAGGAGTGTTCTTCGTGTTGAGAAATATTTGGAGTTTTGGCATATGCTATTAGTCCTCCATAATTTTATATGTTTCACTTATGGATGTTCTTTTTCTCTTGAACAGACTTTGGGGCCAAGAATTGGGTACTTGCCCCTCTTGATACCTGTTATAAAGGCTCATTTCAGCAATGCGCTCCCACCTGGTGTTGACACTGTTTGGTTTGAATATAAAGGGCTGCCTTTAAAATGGTAACTTATGTTACTTTCTCCATATAGTTTTGATGGTCATTTACTCTTGAGTTAAATAATGGAAGCGCATGCTATTGTTCAATACATACTCTTTAAAATTGCTGACTTCCATATTTTATTTATTTTTGCACTCTTAGGTATGTGCCAATTGGTGTTCTTTTTGACCTTCTATGCGCAGATCCAGAAAGACCATGGAATCTAATAGTAAGGATGCATTTTTCACTTCTACTTTTATTTTCGGATGTACTTTTAGGTACCTGATTGTTTTGTAGTATGTTCTCTGTCATTTGTGGTTTGTTCATGTAATATACATATGGAAAGAGGGACCGATATAACTCCTTTCATAAACTATTTACATTATTATGTTTCATGTTTTTGTTGGCTTGAATTATTAACTATGTATTTTATACCAACTCTACCCCTTCTGAAGTTTTCTCTGTTTTGACTTTTGACTTAATTTTGGACCATACTCCTACAACTCTAGTTACTAGGTTAGCAATTCAGCTCAGTGAAGCAGTGTTTTCAAAACCGCGGTTACCGACCGGTTACCGACAAACCGCTCCCGAGCGGTTCGGTTTCGGTTCCGGTTTGAATTTAAATTTCAAATTTGAAAAAAAAAAATCGAAAATGCTGAAAAAATTCCTAAAAATAGTTCATGATTTATAGAGTCGAATGATGTACAAATTTTTCAAATTGGAGTTCGTTTGCTATTTATTTTGACGTGTACAAGTTTGAAAAAAAAAGAAAAAGGATCTTTTCTATTTTTTTCCAAACTTGTACGCGTCAAAATAAATAGCAAACGAACTCCAATTTGAAAAAAATTTGCACCATTCGACTCTACAAATCATGAACTATTTTTAGGAATTTTTTCAGCATTTTCGATTTTTTTTTTCAAATTTGAAATTTGGGTTGGGGGGTAACCGCCAAACCGGTCGGTAACCGGCCCTAACCGACCGGTTACCGGTCCCAAACCGTTTGAACTACGCCGTTTGAATTCAAAATGCGAACCGTTCGAATTTGGGGCGGTTTGGAGCGGTTACCGGCCACCGGTCGGTAACAAAAACCCTGCAGTGAAGGGCCACTTAGGTCAATCTGAAATAGTGAAAACAACATTTTTTACTGCAAGATACTCACTTGTATCCCTTGCTTTATAGAAGTCATACAGACATCAACGTTTCAAAGACTGCTCATGTAGTGTAATATAGCTAGGTCGCTAGGTTAAAAAGAACATCGTTGGGTGTTTATGATACTTTACTTGACTGGGGCAAAAAAAAGGGGGCAGACCCAGTGCCGGAGGCTCCCACATGAGTGGGGTCTGGGGTGAGTGGGGTCTGGGGGCAATATGGAAAAAACAAACTTAAGATTTTTTTTAATACATGGCAGTTTTCAGTTGGAGTCTGGAATTATGAGAACAATTTTTTTTGCATTAGCTTGATGTTTCTGCTACCACGTGTCCGCTTCTCTTGTTCAGTTCTTGTATAGTTGTATATTATTAACTCAACTTATGTATCAACTATAGGTCCATTTTAGGGGATATCCCTCAGAAATCTTGTCACCATGCGAGGGTGAAGATAGCGTGAAGTGGAGCTACATGAATTCCCTGAAAGAGGTTTGTTTTGAGAACCAAAATTACCAACAAGTCCCATCACAAAGGAACCGATAGTAATTTTGGTTTCCTCCCCTCTCTTCAGGCTGCCTTCATCATTACTGGGAACAGTAAGAGTGTGATGAATATGTCACATGCTGATCAAGTCGCTCTGTGGGAATCTGTAATGAAAGGTACCCTCTAGAAACATCATCTCACTTTGACAAACATTTCTCTGGCTGGTGAAATGTTCTGAAATGCATTTACACCACATTTTAACCATTATTGTGTTATTTGTTATTAGGTAACTTAGATGGGTATAAAAATATCTCCACCAGGCTTAAGCTGGGACCATTCGAAGATGATGGGTTAGTACGAACAGCCTCTGTGGAGCGGCAACGTCAACAACATTCTGATGAACCTGAATCTCCTGGATCTAGCAAACCATGTATGCTCTTTTGCTCTGGTACTTTATACTGTCATTCGTGTTAAACATTCATGTGCTTACAAGAATTTTGTAATTTTTTTCATAGTTTCATTCAATGCACTTTCCAAATTATATAACATTAAGTGATGTCATGTTATGGTATGCCCATATACTTTGCTGGCTCTGATCAATTAATCTATGGTTAGGCAGGGTCCCTGTTCGATTATATGTACGCAATGTTCAAGAAGACCTTGAGTATATAGAAGATGCAGTACCTGTTAGTGACTGGGAAGGTGTGTCCTACATAAATCGGCCATTTGAGATTCGCAAGGTTGAAGGTCTGTGGTACCACATAACTTTTTAATGCTTTTGTATATATGAGCTAGTTGTTTTGCTTAACATGTCCTTCACTCTACGACGTCGCAGGTAGAAGCTACATCACCCTGGAACACGCATTGCAAACATTGCTTCCAGAGTTCTTCAGCTCAAAGCCTGCAGGAAGAGCCAACGACTCCCAGCGTGCAGGGGCACTGGGCTCAGCTGCAGACCGTTTAGATACCACCAACTCTTCAACAAGTTCTCAGGAGGCAGAACAAGCTGTAGCAAGTCCACGAGAGGCGGGTGCTGCCAAGAAAGTGGAAGTGAAGCTGGTGAGGGTGCAAGGGATCGAGCTGGACATGGACATCCCGTTCCTCTGGGTCGCCAATAACCTCAAGAACCCTGAATACTACCTCCACATCTGTGTATATGTCGGCACTAGAAAACAATAGGCTAAGAGTAGACGGGGAAAATGTTAGATACCACGTGTAGGAGTGTGTGCGTTCCAGGAATCATTGCCTTTGTTCTTTGGTTATTACATGTGTCATCCTTTGTATATACAGATACAGATGCTGAAATTGTAACCCTTTTGGATGCACGGTGGTGGAAGGATGGAATTGGATGGTGAACCATTTTTTTGGGGGTTTCGACCGACATATCACAAATGGTATATCCTGACTGGAAGCATATATATGCAATTTGGCATCATGATTGATGTCCTAGTGCATCAAACACTTTTTTTTTTTTTTTTTTTTTTTTTGAGAATCAAACACATGAGTTCTGAACCTGACGATTCTGAATTTCTGATCGTCGCTGTCGCTCACATGTCTGGGTGAATACCACATCTCCTCCAGATCTGACACTGATAAATATATTGAACAAGGCAGCATCGCAGATCAAAATTCGTGGAGAAAAACTACACCAAAACCTACTAAGACCACATTCCAGCTATATTTAGATATAAATAGTATTTTTGAGATTAAAAGAAAAAATGAACGAGTTTTTTTAAATAAAAGGAGAATAATATAAATAAATAAAAACAGCTGTTCCTCCGCGGGTAACGGGCGGTCTCTTGCGTCGCCCCCTTTGTTTGGTTGGTTCATCATCCCGCCATCTCTCTGCCTTCTTTCTTCTTTCTTATAATAACCGACACCTCCACCTTCCTCCGATCCCCGCGTCCCTCTTCTTCCTCTCTCTCCCAGATCCATCTCCCCGGCGTCAGGCGCGCATCTTGCAGTTGCAGCAATGGCGGACGAGAAGCTTGCCAAGCTGCGCGAAGCCACCGCCGGCCTCACGCAGATCAGGTCTGCTGCACTCTTTCGCTCTCAGTCAGATCACGTACCCATGGCCCCGCCATAAGCGAGATCGCAATTCTTTCTTCTCTGGCCTCTACCTTCCTGATGCTTTGTCTTGGTGACACTGACTGGTTGGTTTCTTGGCAGCGATAATGAGAAGTCCGGCTTCCTCAGCCTCGTCAGCCGCTACCTCAGGTAAGTACCATCATCTTCTGCTCATGATGAAGAATTGTTCGGACGAGAAATGGCGATCGATATCTGACAGGGAGCGTCTCATCGATCGTGCCCCGGCGAACTTGAAGCGACGACGAGGAGCTCATCGAGTGGGCCAAGATCCTCACGCCCACAGACGAGGTGGTGGTGCCGTACGACACCCTGGAATCCCCGCCTGAAGGTACGGCCTGAATCCTTGCTGCACTTCTGCGTATCCCTGAATCTGATGCATGGGAATTTGAATGTGATTGCATTGACTGATTTGTGCAAGTAATATGATAAATGAATGCAGACATTGAGGCCACCAAGAAGTTGCTGGACAAGCTCGCCGTGCTCAAGCTCAACGGCGGCCTGGGGACCACCATGGGATGCACCGGACCCAAGTAAGCCATGTCCAGATCTATCGGATCCAGTTCAGGAATGCATTAGGATGTACAAACAAGTCTGCTTTCGGTTTAGTTTCAATTCAATGTCTAAATCAACCTCTAGCATTTTGGTTCCATAGAGCTCTCTCGAAGAATGCTGTCTGAAACTAGCGCTAACTGCATGCAGATCTGTCATCGAAGTGCGCAACGGATTCACTTTCCTCGACCTGATTGTTATCCAGATCGAGGTGGGTTAACTTAGAACATCACTGCTGACTAAGCGTCAGTTGTTCCTGCAAACTTCAGAGCTTCTTTCTGTCTTGTATGTATGGTGACAATTGGTCGCATCATTTCTTTTACAGTCACTCAACAAGAAGTACGGCAGCAATGTGCCGCTTCTTCTGATGAACTCCTTCAACACCCATGATGACACCTTGAAAGTAATTTCTCTCTTCATCACAAGTTCTTCCTCTTCATATTCTTGGGGACCGAAAGCTAAGCTAACAGTTATGCTTGTCCTGCAGATTGTTGAGAAATACGCAAATTCAAGCATTGACATCCACACATTCAACCAGGTACGCTACGCAATTTTTCTAATCTTATTAGTTTACCAATTTGACTACGAAAATATGCTAAACTGACAGTAAAAACAATCATTATCATTACAGAGCCAGTACCCTCGTGTGGTGGCTGACGAGTTCTTGCCGTGGCCGTCCAAGGGAAAGACTGACAAGGATGGCTGGTAAGCCATCTCTATATGTAGTTCAACTTCAACCAGAACATTCATGGTATGAACACTAGTACCAACTTTGAACATCTTTACATTATAAAAAATTTCAGGTACCCCCCTGGCCATGGTGATATCTTCCCATCACTGATGAACAGTGGAAAGCTCGATTTACTACTCTCACAGGTCTGCATTAATCTGGATATAACCTTAGTTCCCATTGTTGTTGATCCAGAGTTTTCATGTATTATTAACATAATAACATTCTTTTCTTCGTTGACCCTGTTGCAGGGAAAAGAGTATGTGTTCATTGCAAACTCGGATAACTTGGGCGCTATTGTTGACATGAGTATCCTTATGTAAATTAGCATTACCATTTCCTTTTACGAAATTTCTGGTTAATAAAGAGCATGCTACTTTGCAATGTACTTAACTGTTGAATAGAGATACTGAGCCATTTGATCCACAAGCAGAATGAATATTGCATGGAGGTATGTAGTTATCTGATGAAGCAAGATTACTTGGAGTTGGACGGTTGGCTGATTTGGAAGTTCTACAACCACTTTTCAGGTCACCCCGAAAACTTTGGCTGATGTAAAAGGTGGCACACTGATCTCATACGAAGGAAGGGTTCAGGTTAACTTTTCTGTTTCATTGTGTTACCAGAGCAATGGATTTGTCTTTCTATGCTTTCCAGTCTGCAATGTAGTTTGATGTATTATTATTAGAAAGTGTTTATACATCCGTTTAGACATTAACTTTTGTTTCATTAGAGCCTGATTACTGTTTAAATGACAATAACTTTCTTTCTATATGCAGCTTCTGGAGATTGCACAAGTGCCTGATGCACATGTAAGTTCTCATATAGCACTGCATATGCATCGATAATAAGTATCACAGCCAAGTAATTGCATGTCTTTTTCTGAGATCGTTGCCAAAACTTTCTGAACATAGGTGAATGAGTTCAAATCAATTGAGAAATTCAAGATATTCAACACCAACAATCTGTAAGGATCATAGTTTAAATTTCATTTCTTCTAAAGAAAATTTCTGATGTTACCTAACGCTACTACTGGTTTGGCAGGTGGGTGAACTTGAAGGCCATCAAACGCCTTGTTGAAGCTGATGCACTCAAGATGGAGATCATTCCGAATCCTAAGGTAAGAGTGAATGTTAGGAAAGGCTGTTTCCATCTGGGCCACTTAATGAATTTAATAGCTGGTATGATTTTTTAAGAGAAAAACATAGTTATAATGGATAACATATAATTTCAGGAAGTTGATGGTGTGAAAGTTCTTCAGCTGGAAACAGCAGCCGGTGCAGCAATTAGGGTACTGCCAAAGTACTATGTAAATTACCATGCTTTATATGAATATATATAAACAAACACAATTTTTGGACCAGTTCTTTGACCACGCTATCGGTATCAACGTCCCAAGGTCCCGGTTCCTACCGGTTAAGGCAACATCAGATCTGCAGCTAGTACAGGTTTGTATGCTATGCTGAATAAAATTGAGTATGTAATGCGCTCTCTAGCTGTCTAAATGAAAACCTTTTTTTGGCCTTGTAGTCTGATCTATATACCTTGGTTGATGGCTTCGTTACACGTAATTCAGCTAGAACAAATCCATCAAATCCCTCAATTGAACTTGGTCCTGAGTTCAAGAAGGTCAGACTCTAGCATACAATTCATCGAAAAAGGAGGTTTCAAACATTAACTTGTGAGGTCCAAACACAGATAGGATGATCTTGTTTCTTCACATATTGGCAGGTTGGGAGCTTCCTTGGCCGCTTCAAGTCGATCCCTAGCATTGTTGAGCTTGACAGCTTGAAGGTTTCTGGTGATGTTTGGTTTGGTTCTGGCATTGTACTGAAGGTACATCTTATTAAGTTAGAGAACAGCTATAATATTCCTAAGTTGCAGAACACCTTCCCAAGTTCAGACAAGTTTCCTGTATTTATTTGAAGGCCACATGTATTGTGCTAAAAAGTTGTAGATAAACTTTATGGGGACAATTTTCAGCTCCTTTTCCCATGTTGTTTGCTACGACTCCTTTATGAAGGCACATATCTTACAGTGCTAAAGCCATGGAGTAATGACACTTCTTCTCTGTAACTTTTAGGGGAAGGTGACCATCACAGCAAAACCTGGCGTCAAGCTAGAAATCCCAGACGGAGCAGTGATTGAGAACAAGGTATGTTTTCTCAAGAGGCTCTACTGTTGATGTCTTAAGAATTTTGCAGTTTTAAAGCAAACAAGTTTGTTCCGTTTGCTTTAATCAGCATAGATACTTATGACCATCACATTTATGTTATCTTCAGGATAATTTTGAAAAGGAAAGAGAACAAATTATAACTGTTACATGCTCGCGCTAGTTAGAACTCCTAGACAAGTCATCAAATTTTAGCCTTCCTCTTCTGGATAGGAAAGGGAATGCAAGGACAATTTTGAAAAGGAAAGAGAACAATACTGCACATTTGTGCGGGAAAGGCTGCGGGCTATTTCCCTTCCCCAGACCCCGCAGTGCGGGAGCCTACGGCACTGGGTACGCCCTTTAAAGAGAACAATACTAGAACTGTTACATGCTCGCAGTAATTGGATATCCTAGATAATCTAAGGTTATTATAACTTGATGAGAAATCAAGCTGATAGAACAGTTGATGTTTCTAACAACAGGGTATTTATTCTTTTGTTCAGGATATCAATGGCCCTGAGGACCTTTAGATGAGAATCACCAAGGAAGCTCACTTCACCAAGTGGTGGATCATTTTTCATGTTTTTTTCCCTGTATACTCAAACAGGCTCCATGACACTATGGAGAATATTCATTGCCCAGTTTTTCTTCCATATATTCAAGAAATTTTACATGTATTTTACTTCATTGGGAGAAATATTTTACACACTTTAGTTCTGCTTATTGTCCAAAAAGAATTTTTTGTGTCTTGAACAAAAAAAATCTTGTCCCTGCAACTACCATCTCAGGCTCTCAGCATGCATCTAGTAATAGGTATTACATTTGAATACCCAATCATCATAGGCCGCAAATATCAGTAAATTATGCAATCCATTCCTCTGAAATTTGGCACACTCCATAAGTACCTCAATACTCCCTGTCCGCTGCAAATAGAAAAGGTCATTTTTCGGCAGGAGAAATGAGTTCCAGTAGCTCTATATCCAGTTCAAAAGGAGCATCAGGCTGCAAAGAAGCATGGAACCAAACAAAACAACTTCAGCACAAGAATGTGATAATCAATCTGCTTGAGCAATGAAATTTTGATAAATCAAAACATGTACCGGTATTTCACTCATTCCCCTTTTCCCATATCCCAGCTCTGGAGGGACAATTACTCTCCTCTGCATGACCAACAGCATATATATGCATAACAGAGATGAAGTTAGTAATAATATACCAAAGGCAGAAAGGTTGAATTATTTGCCTTCACTTGTGCTAGTTGTCCTTCTCCATACCTTTCCCCCCACTTTCATCCCCTCAGTTATTGTGTACATGGCGGCTGGAGGCTTTGGAGCCGCTTGCGCTGAGTATAGCCCATTGGCATTGTCTGCAAAATCCCTCTTTCGTTCTTTCCCAGGCAGCGACCCAACAGTGAACTCATAAGGCTACTAGAAGAAGACACACAAGCATCTTAATCCTCATTGTTTTAGAGCAGTAATATCAGAATTAACACACGAGAATCAGGTGCGGTTTGCCACATCACCTGGGCGATACTCCGATTCCCTGCTAGGAGCTTCGATTCACGGCTTGACACTGCAGTGATGCCACGGTATATGCAGTCGAAATGAACCTTAAAGAGTTGAGAAGATAGCCATTACTTTCAGTTAACAAGGGAGCGTGAAGAAGTGATAAGTTACCTGCACAGTTGAGCCCTTTTCAGCAATTGACCCCTTCCCTTCAACAAGATCATAGTACTTCAGACCATCAGCTGCCCCCAAAGTGTTACCAGATCAGATTACTCGGAGATGCTCAAAATGGAATTTCAATTAATCAACATAGTGAATATTCAGGAAGGATATGGTGTTGCAGACATAAACAAAGTTAGAACCAACAGCATTTGCAGTAAAAGTATCTTAATCTTAGCAGTAGCAGCAAAAGGCTGTAATTAGCTGAGATTCAGTTGCAAATAAAGGTGCCAGCTTTGGCAAGAAACTGAGCACAGATGCAGAAACCAACAGCGCCAAGAAGCAGGCAGGCACACCGACGTACATGCAGTGGCGTAATCCTCCGGCGGCACTACAATGCGTCCCCTCCTCGCGGCGAGCGAAGGCGGTGGCGGCACGACGGCGGTCAAGAATCCGGCGGAGAGGAGCTGCACGGCCGCTCGCCGCCGGGAGACGGCGCTGGGGAGGCAGCAGGGGGCGAAGGTCTCCCTCGAAGGATGAGACTGGGCAGACGAGGGGAGCGTGCGGCTGTGGAAGGTTCTAGAAGGCAGGGCAGCGGAAGCCATGGGAGAGTGGAGTGTAGGGTCCGAAATGGCGCGCCCACAACGGCCGCTTCATCATCATATCCATAAAGAAAGCACACGTGGAAGGGTACCAGGACTATCCCATCGCCCCTCATTTTCTTTTGAGAAAAAATATTTCTTTATTTTTCTGAAACCAACTCTTGCCGTCATTTTTTTTGTATATTATTTTCCTCGTTCCATCAATTTTCTAGTTTTCGTTTCTTCATTTTCCGGGGCGTGCTGGACAGCTGGAGTAGCCCCAAAATTCCTGGTAATGTCTGACTTGGTAGTTGGTTATCTGTCATATTTTAAGTGAGTGAACTTTAATTGTATGCTGATTTGGGATGTGATTATGTGAGTGTGTGTGTGTGTGTGTGTGTGTTTTAAAAAGGAGACCTTTGCAATCAATCTCCTTGGGTTTAAAATATGAACAAATGTACGGCTTGGATTATACCTTGTGAGATCAATTCATGGTGGCCAGAAGATACATCGCAAGCATGAGAGAAATCTGAAAGAACAAATCAACTGAAACAAACATATATTCCATTCATAACACCATCATGATTCGTGAACAAGGGTGGTTGACTATACAATTTTACAGTTTTGCCAAACTCGGACGACTTGTTAAAAACTCTGACAAATCCAATCCGCTACACAGCCTATGGCTCTAATATCCTATATATATATAAGGACGCATAGATTGGCCCAAAGATGATGTATCCCAGGTCAAAAACGTATACACAAGCACTAGCTTTCTATATCAGTACCAGGACGGCTACTCATCGGCGTTGTAGGCATTGAGCTTCTTGGGAGGCTCATGGTCCGCTTTTTCTTTGATGGCGGCTGCCTGTCATCGACGAATGAAATGAATTTTCTGAGGCTGCGCTTCGATGTCGATGATCCTGCATCTATGGAGATTGCTGGTCCTGGTTGTTCATGTCTCAGGTACTGGCGTAGCGTGATGCCAAAGTAAATGAGCAGGGCGAGGACACATGCTGCGCCACAAATGAGGAACAGACCCATGAAGCTCTCAAGACGGAGCTGGTTCGAGTCCACAAACTCAGTGTTGTCAGTTGAGCAATCGCCTGTCTTGAGCCACTTGTCATGGATCCGCTGCAGTTCCCCATTCTCCGACAGTGTTAGGATTGCGGTGGACAGGTCTACTTGCAGAGGGGAGTCCCTTGGAAATGCCTGATAGAGTGAGTTCTGTAAGAGCTATGTTTGAATTAATGAAATAAAGTTGCTACACTCTGGATATTAGACTTCTGAAACACTAATCTTTGAGAATGTACCCTTAGACTTAGAGGGCACCATCAGCCATATGCAACAGTAGATGGAATGCTTGTAATTAATGCTGTGATGCTACTTTGATTATCTTGAAGGAATTATGAGGTGTATTTCTGTTTATATTTCTAGAATAGAATATATTTCAAGACAACTTAAAGTTAGATGCACTTACAAAGCCCCATCCTCTACTAGTGAAATCTGAGCCAGCAACAGCAATCTTGCAGTAGGTTGACAAAAAAAGCTCAACATAGGCGCGCTCATCAACAATGGCCATAACACCTCCTTTCTTAGGGCCTAGCTTGAGGTTTTCAGCGTATTCTTCAGGAGAACCAAGAGCTTTTAGCCTCGACCGTGAGATGTTCAGTTCCTTGACCATGTATTCTTCGGCAAAAGAACCAACTTGGAAACCAATAGGATAATCACCATCTTTCAGGTCATCAAGTCCTCTTATAGAAGTATCAAGTTGTTGCACGGTAAGGATGGAAGTAAGACTTGCAGTATAGCTTGATTGAATGATCAATACAACGAATAGCCATATGATCAGAACACCACGTCCTAAGGTACTCATAGTGTTTTCTCCTGGTAATAATAAAAAAATAAGAGTGGAGGTGCCACATCAGCACAGATGGTCAGTTACACTTGACAGAACAGGAAAGGCTAGATTACTCACTATGTGCAAAAAATAGAGTCGAAAAGCTGAACCTGCAGAGAATAAGACACATCATAAGCATTAATTTCAGAGGAAAGAATCAAGCCATCAGACAGGCATTTAATAATACGTGTGGAGAAGCACTTTGACAGGCGAAACTAGAAAATAGAGGATAATATACCATATTATCCCGTGAAATAGATTATGAGTGCAGACATCTTTTCTTCAACCAATCTAAAATTACAAGGTTTAAATTCCTTGAACATTATTTTAAAAAAAAATTTCCTTGAACATTCCTAGATGTTCCATTTGGACAAGATGTCAACGTTGAAAAACACAGTCTAACGCTGTCAATAATGTGGAACGTTTTGCATGGGAACAAATGGAAAAAATAACATCTATAATTGAAAACAAGATGTATGTATAGTGAGTGCAAAAGATGTCATTCAGATCCTTACCAAACAATAGTTATTATTTGTTGCCGCGGCGAGCCACGAAAGTCATCATTTATTCGATGCTCAAGAATCCAAATAACCACACCCACAACAAGAAAAGACAACCCTGTAACACACCACATCCCCAATGTAAATGGCTGCAAGAATGCCCAAGAACTTGTTATATGTTTTTTTATTGGAGCCAAGATAACCAGGCCTGACTCAATAAAGGGCTGGGTGAAATCAATAGTTTTAGTTCGGCTCATTGTAATTGCGATATCCCCTACTGCTGCATCAAAATCCTGCAGGATGAAGTAACTCTGATCACTATTATACATCCTGAAATGTGGAGGAAAAAAATGCATGTCCATACTTACATTGTCCACGACCATCTGTACAAGTTCGTCATAATGAGGATTTTTAGTACCATTGCCGAAAGGTATAAACCTGTATGTAACTGGATAAGGAAGCAATGACAATGCTTGAGTGAAGACATCGATGCAATAGCCCTTCATTGACCCAGTAGCATTATCTTGGCTAACAAACTCTTTAAAGCTAAATCTATTAGGAACGCCAATTTTCAACTCCTTGGCATTGGAAGGAAAGGCCCAGCCTCGAGGCTTCTGTGCAGTCTCTCCAGGCCAAATGACATCATAGAGCTTTTGATTGGCAAGAGAAGTATTAGGAGGCTTCGAATATAGATCTTCTGGAAGGACGGTCGATAGCAATCTTGTATAGTTTGACCAATAACCAATAGTCCGCATGCCATTCCCAATTATGCTTATGATATCATAGGCAGGATGAATGAGTTCAAAGTGAGCATTAAATTGCACTTGTCCAGACACCCCAGTGAAGTTGATATTTCTAATCTTATCCAGTAATTTGTTTCCCATCTGAAATATACTCATGGCTTCAAGGTGAAGAGTTCCCCCAGTTTCGTCACGCAACCTTGAGTCATTTGTAAAGGAAATCCTCCCACCAACATCAAAGAAGGCATCCAAGGCCCGAGCTACAGTCCACACACTATCATAAACATAAAAACCATAAGCACTAATGCGAAGATCACTGTGGTTGTATTTCTTGCTTAAGCTGCTCCACCTGGACACGAGATTACTCTTCATCTTTGACTTAGGGGTGTGTGGACGTACAGTCAGAACACCTTGCATGCCATTTATAGTTTCAGCAGGGACCGATGAATTAGCATCAAGATAAGAAGAAAGCCAATCAGTTACAATCCAAACATAGCCATTGCCCATCATATTTATCCCATTAGCAAGTGACAGAAGCTTGAGTCCAGGTTCCGAACCAGTATGGAGGATAATAACACGAGACTCCATATTACTAACAGTAATCAATATTTTTAGAAGCTCACTTTTTTTAGCATTGGAACGAAACCCAACCTTGTATGAAATTTTGCAGCGCCTTGCAGTAAGTTCATCATCCAAAGCAGCAATGCCATTTCGACCATAATCATCATCAACATATATGGCAGTCACTATCTTCCATTGGTAGTAATCAACAACTGCTGCCACAGCTGCCATTTGGTAGAGATCGCTGGGCATAGTCCGCATGAAGAATGGGAACTGGATTGATGATAGAGTTGCATCCGATGCAAAGGACATTAAAGGAACTTGGAGCTCATTTGCGACATACGAAATGATATGTGCAATAGGAGAGCATTGTGGCCCAATGATTGCAATAACATCAGTCTCCATGAACTGCAAAGCTGAAGAAAGGGATACTGTATCATCATCACAAGTCTAGAATGGAAGCACACAGTATTGACCAGTGAAATAAAAAAGGGAATCAATATTAAAGATGGTCTACCTTGAACCATGCCAAGGAAACCATCATCACAATTTGTATCTCTCGTGTCAACTCGTAACGTCGTTCCATTTAGAACTGTTGGATCTGAGTTGATATCATCCACTGCTGCGTGAATGGCAACATCTGAAACACCTCCAGTGGTGGAGTTCAACCGAAGAATAGACCCAATACTCACAACTGAAGGCCTTGCAGCTAAGCTTTTGTGGAGAAACAGGGAGAGAACCAACGACATGAGAAAAGCTATCTTCATTTTGACCAAAATGTTTCAGAGGCTGCTTCGAACTTAAGCAGAAGTTGGCAAACTATCAATGAGTGCGCGAACCCTATCAAAAGAGAAAAACATAGAGCCACCTTATTAGGATGAACATATAGAAATGTGCACAAGAATAAAAATATAGGACGTTTACTTGTAAATTGAAAGGAAAACAATAAGAAAGAAGGAGATGAACAAATATAGACAGCAAGAAGCAAATATAGGAATAAGATGGATATATGGACTGAAAGTTTCAAAGAAAAACAACTCGGTGATTATATTTGACATACCATGAATGGAAAAAAAACACTCATTTCAAATATGGTACAAAATGTTTTGGTAGGCGCCATATTTCCAGAATTAAGATAAAGAGAAACCACAAAATTAAATCCCAGAATTGATCAATCCTCACCAAATGAAGCTATAAATGGATAATGGATTCTTGTTGCAATCATCATCCAGAACCTAACTTTGCTCATATCGGCTATCGCCCTATCCCACCCATAACCCAGATGCAATGTGTGGTCCATGAGTGGACAGCGACAGATAAATAAAACAGGTGCCTGTCTTTACTCAATCCAAGACACACACGCATTATTCCACATTACTATAATGATGAGGTTGGGTATTGTCAAGCACGCTTGCCACGAGGAGGTACACTTCCATACACGTTCCAACAAACTGTCAAGGAGGGGGTTTCCTGGAAAAGTACAGCAATGCCTAATCTGTCAAGCAATCAGCCCGTCCATCTCCATGCGGTTGGTGCTCGTTTTAGCAAGTGACAATCAGCAGGATGGACGTAAATCGCGAATTTTCTGGCGAATTCCTCGCTCCAGTCAGACTCCAACAGCGTCAGGTACCAACAAATGTTACTTACTACTAGGAGGGAGAAGGAGAAGTACTAGTGGCCGGGACACAGAGGATGAACAGGGATGTGCAGGAACTAGCCAAGAACACAACTTTTGCTTATTCTCAAAAAAAAAAGAACACAACTTTTGCTCCGAATCAGTGCTAAGAGTCGAGAAACAGCCGGGAACGGCAGCCATTGGCACTTTGGCAGGTGAAGACATAGGGATTTGCTCGGGCGGCTCCAGGAAGAAAATGGTGGAGAGGATGATTTGTGTTGTACTAGTACGGAAACAGCAAGCGTGAGGAGGAGGAGGAGGAGGAGGAAGGGCCTGGTACTTACGTCGGCGCTGGGCGTCGGCGCTCGTGCTTCCCCTGAAAGAAAGAGGAAATCTTGGTTGGTCGTCTCCGGGGGAGCGTGCCGCGGCTTGACTGCTCGTCTTCTTCGTGTGCCTCCTCAACTCAACACCAACACCCCAGGACCCGGACCAGGCGGAGGTGGCGGCGGCGGCCTTCCCTGAAGCACCTCCTCCCCCCATTTGCTACTCGGGTCATTTTATTTTGGAGCTGGCTGGGCCTGCCGGTCTGCGCTGTGCAGTGCTGCGTAGCCAGTGAGAGGAGAGGAGTACACGGGAGATGGGGACGGTACATGGCAGCAGGTGGGCCCCACAGTGGGGAGCAAGGGTAATCATACCCGTACGTGGTGCACCACGCAGCCGTGAGCCGGCGTGATCTTAGGGCAGGGCCAATGGAGGCAGTAGCGTGTATGCTTCAGATTTTATGTAGATCAGAATGAATTGAGGCGAAGTGCACCTCGCGAATCTCCCAACGGAGGTAGGTACTTCTTCACAGTTTTACTCAGTCTCATCACTGTAGTTCTGCAGCTTTTCCCCTTTCCTTTTGTTGTCCAGGCCACCAACCAAAGTTTACAACGCGGGTTCAAAGCATGCCTCATTGTTTTTAGATGAAGCATTCGACTCCCTTGCAGGATGCTCTGACGCCCTGCGATAATGCTATTCGGCCTGACATGAAGGGTTAGCTCCGACGTGGAGGCTGGGGCAGTTGTCCAACCTGGTGCGTTGGGCATGGCCTAAGTGCTAACCTACCTGCATTGCAGGGCGCTTTATTTATTTATTTATTTCGACCACATGCCTACAGTATGTTTGACTTTGGGTTAAGCCAGGACTCATTATCTCGCCGTATTAATTATCTAATAAGAAACGTTTCTCAAATGTTACATAAATAAAGTAAAAGTGATAGTCAGTGGTTTGATCTTCTGCTTTTTAGTATATGAGAGTTATGTGAATAAACATAATTAGAATAAATTGATGAAAAACATGACGTTTAGTTATTGATTTTAGCTTATTGTCAGCATATATAGCTCATAAAGCTATATCAAACGGTCCTATTTTTGGTACATGAACCTAGCTATTTTTGTTATAGCTTTTGTTATATTTTATTATGTCATAAATATGAGTTAGAAACAACAAATAATAATCTATAATAAGAACATAATATTTTTTTTTTATTTCAGACGGTGGTATGGTATTTTTCATATAGATATTGTTGGTCAAGTAAATGGTTGAAATAATAATATAATAACTATCCATGGTGAGGCAGAGATAAGATGACGTGGCACACGTGTTATTAGCCTTGTGCGGCCGGCGTACGTGTCACAACCGCAGTGGGTGGATGCATGGCGACGACTCCTTCGGCCCCACCGACACGCTTCATCTGTCATCTAACGTTATGATGAGATAATATATAAAATTAAGAGGAGACTAATTTGTGATACGGATATATTAAATCTAATTAATTTATTATTAATAGATATTTAGCATCATATTATTAAATCATAAAGTAATTATATTTAATAGATGTATTTTTATACATTAGTTTTAATACATTTAATTAATTTTATAATTAATCTATATTTAATATTTTAAATTAGTATAAAGTATATGACGTGACAGAGTTAAATGTTAGTCACGTGCTGTAGTAGAAACAAATAATAGGCCAATGCAATCTGAAGTACTCCGTACTCCGTATAGCAGCACACACATAGAGTGTGTTTGGTTGTGTGGGTGTCGAGACCGAGGGTCGAGGCCGGATTCGGATGCGCCGGTGCGCCGCCCGAGTGGGAGTCGCCGGAGTGCCGCCGGAGTGAGAGCCACACTGCTAGAGCACCGCTGGAGCCAAGGTCAGGGCCGAGTCGAGCTCGCTACCGGAGCCAAGGTTAGGTTCGGGTTCGCCTTTGCTGTTCCCGTGCCCTGCGCCTCTCCTCGTCTGCACCTCGTGTGGGTCCCGTGCTAATACAAGCCAGGCTTGCTGGAAACGGAGCACCCGAGCGTTTCCAGCAATGCAGGCTGAGACCTTCTTTCTGGCTTGCACAAGCCTGGCTTGGGGCTAGCCAGCCATCCAAACACGCAAAGCCTGTATTAGATAAGCCTGGATAGGTTCTAAGCCATCCAACCAAACGCACTCATCCTATACTGACCTGGTTAGTTGTAGACACCATGCAGGGGGCAAGGGATCTTCTAGAAGATGCTGCACCCTCTAGCTATAGCTAGCACAGTAGCCTACTACTGGAGCCTAGCCTAGTGGTGACAGTCTCTCTCAGACATTTTACCAAGCATGATCCAAGATCCATGTATGGTATATCCATTGCTCCCTGGGCCTGCAACCATGAGCCTTGGAGTGCATGATTGGGCAAAGAAAGGAATACATGCACGCAAAGCCCTATTTTTTTTAGAACTTTGCAAAGCCCTATTTTAGTATATTTTTATTTTATTTTTCTCTGTTATTTTGTTTTCTACCACAGATTAAGATATATGCCCATAAATATACGGCTCAAATCATGCCATAGAATTTTTATGATTTGGGCTAAGAAAGGAATACAAACTAAAGATATATAGTTATATATATATGTCCTCCTGATGCTGCTCATCAAACGTAAACTAAGGCATGATTGAACAGTAAGTTTTCTATTAGGGCGTTTCTAACCGTATAAGCTAGTACTAGCTCTTAAGCTAAACTTATATAGTACAGAGAGATTATCTTAAATATCGTGCTGTGAGAGAACTATCTCTTAAGTCCACGCTAATCTCTTGTCTCTTGCATTATTTAATGATTAAAAAATTTATGAGCTAGCAATAAACTATACCGTTAGAGACGCCCTTATTCTTAGTCACTGCTAGCTAGCTGCCTCGAGATTTGAAGAAAGTGTACCTTTCCTAGTGTGTATATAATATATAAGTACAGTAGAGAAAGACTTCTTCCTCTGTTTCTAAATAATATATAAAAAAGTAGTATTTATAGTATAATAGTTAGCATTGTTAGATATATCATTGAATCTATTTTTATAATAAACTTATTTAGAGATACAAATGTTACTAATATTTTCGACTCTAATTCTAATTCTGGTTAAACATAAGAAAGTTGGTTAGACACGAATAATATATTGATACTTAGAGACTGATGGGGTGTTTAGATGGTAAAAAGGGTGTGAAAAAAATCCTGTAGCATTTGTCACGTCACACTGTAGCAATTTTGTTTTTATTTGGTAATAATTGTCCAAACATTGATTAATTAGGCTTAAAATGTTCGTCTCGCAAAGTACAATAAAACTGTGCAATTAGTTTTTTATTTCATCTATATTTAGTACTCCATATATGTGCCGGTATTTTGATGTGACGGGGAATAGAAATTCGATGTGATGGGGAATCTTGGAATTTCGGATGAATTCCTGTAAGATGTGATATATGTATGTTTCGAGACAGAGACATCGACAAGCACACAAGGGTAACAAGACAAATAGTAGGAGACGAGAGAACTATGAGGAAGGTGACAGCATGCGTGTAGGGGACAGCTTCCTCCGAATAATCATTTACAGTACTTGCTGAAGAAGCTACTGTGCCATCCATCCATCCATCCATCCATCTCATGTTTTAAAAAATAATTTTATTTAGCAAGTGACCCAAGTCGTCGTGAAGCCATGCATGTGTAATAAATACGCAAGGGATCGCCCATCTTATTATTATTTAAGACTGTTGTTAACTTTACTTATTGTGTTGAATGTCAAGTAGTATGAAATAAAAAGGATTGTGTAATAAATACGCAAGGGATCGCCCATCTTATTATTATTTAAGACTGTTGTTAACTTTACTTATTGTGTTTTTTTAAGTACACAGTACAACGCAGACACTCAACAAGCCGACAAATCTTGAAGTTCACGAAGTCACCACACCACAGACGCCTCGCTGTCGACGGGAACGTCACCTACCACTTAATGCGTAGCGCCGGAAAATTATGGAATAAATCCGGAATAAAGTGTCGCACCTAGGATTTGAACCCTGAGTGGGAACCCCCAACCAATGACTTTTGTCATTACGCCGTGAATGAATGTCAAGTAGTATGAAATAAAAAGGACAGGTATACATTCATGGGAGACAAAGTTTAGACGGAGAGAAATTATTTGGAAGGAACTAAAAACTAGCTAGCTATAGTCTGTCGTAGTACTCCCTCTGTCCTTAAAATAATACGAATCTCTCTTCTCTGAAATAAAAAATAATCTCAAACTTAATTAGGTTTATATAAAAAATACTTTAAATTATAAACACTTTTAAACACATAACTTTTATATTGTATTTAGATGTGCACTATGTTTAAATATATAAATAAAATTGTGTATATAAAAAAGCTAAAACGTCTTATAATTTATATAAATTGATATAGAGGATGTATCAGTATTTATTTCTTGAAATTAAACTATTATCAAAATGATATTGTTATTAATCTATACTTATTACGTATCATAATTACTAGTAATATATATGTATATTTAATTAAGTTTAGGATTAGTTGACTGTTGGGAGTATATACATACGGAACCAATGCAAATAATAAACGTGCACCACGAGCTCATATGAATATGATACATCACTGTCACTCAAGTCTACCTCGTTGAAGACTGTCCACTACCTGTATTGTGCGTACGTCTCTCTCTTGATGATCTGGACCACCAGGTCGTCCAATTCCTTCACCTTTCTACATCATTCATGCTATATATATACTCTTCAAATTTCCATTCCATCTTTCGTTTTTTAGCTTGGGAGATGATGACAGTAATTTTGATAATCATTCGAGACATGTTCTGACGTAGAAGGTCGCTTTATTTGCAATTAATGTAAACACATATCTTTTTCTCATGCTTCGTTGGAAAGACAACAATTAATGCAAATGCATCTCTTTTTCTTAAGCTTCATCGGCAAGGCAGGCCAGGAGGAGCATCTGTATTAGTCTTAGTTATTCCCTCTGTTCTATTTTTCAAAAAAAAAAATCCCTTTGTCCTTAATAAATAAACAAAATTTTAAAATTATCTTATTAAGTAATTTTTTCAAACTTTAACCGAATTTTTAGAAAACTAATCAAGATTTATGATGTGTCATAGAATATATTTTTCATAATATGCTTTTTTATGTTATATATATTGTTACTTTTTCTATAAAATTACTCAGATTTAAGATAGTTTGACTTGCACATATTCTAGAAATTGATTTATTTGGAGACGGTGGGAATACCATTTTACCTTAGCATCTTGTTGCTAATATACTTTTTTTTTTTATAAATGTGTGTCATCAATATACTCCCTCCGTTAAAAAAACATAGAATTCTAGCACAATGTTACATTTTAATATCTTAAGTTTGACCAATTAGATTAAAAAATATCAATATTTATAATATATATCAAATAAATATTATTAGATTAATTACAAAATATATTTTTATAATAAATTGATTTAGAGCCATGAATATGAATAATATTTACTGGAAGTTTGGTCACGTGAACTATTTTTTTTTTTTGACATGCAACTCAGAGTTGCTTGTTTTTTAGATGGAGGAAGTACTACTAACATTAATTTGGTCGGTCGTGTATGTAGAAAAGAGCAGGCAGCAGGGACCTTTTGGTTATTTGTAGAGATATACTCCTTGCCTCACCTTATTGGAACAATGACAAGACAGGCGATTGGATCTCGGTATACCTTGCGTTGCCTAAGCAATAAACTGCATCACATATATTCCATGACTAGTATACTACCTCCTCAGTCCCACAAAGAACACAAATTTATAACAGTGCTCAGTCAAACCTGCTTCTTAAGTTGATCAAATTAATTTGCATAAAAAAGATATCAATATTTAACATACTCTTGCATGCACCATATATTAGCACTCATCATAGAATATATTTTCATGGTATATCTATTTGAAGTCATAAATAGTGTTGAACTGTTGATACTATTTTTTTACAAATTTATTAGACAATGTTATTATAGTTTGATTTGAACCTGATCTAGAATTAGACGCATGGGAGAGCATTCCGCAAGACACTCTTACTATATATATGTACACACAAAGAAATAAAGAACAGATAAAGGTCACTGAAGAAATATATAAAACTGATCCTTAGTAGCAATATGTGAGCTGTCGAAATCAGAGACGAATAACATGACTTATTTTTTGCTTAAGGAACAGGAAAAGACCAAATAAAGACGCTGTGGTGCATCTGATGCTGCTGCCTGCTGCCTCAGAATTCTCCATCTCGCTCTACGCAGTGGCCGGCTTTACAATCATCATCTAACCAGGCTATATTTATGCATGTGTGTGAGAAGAATATATAAAGCCTAAACCTGTTTGCTACACTCGCCTAGTTAATTTAGCTGCAAATGAAAATGGAAACGCAGCATGCTTCTTCCAGCTAGTTAACGCGGAATATATATACAGTTATTATTCTCGCTTTGGTACCAAGCTGTGATGATGCGATATTAATTGCGGATTTGATGCTTCGCAAAACCAACTATAATAACTAACATGCGTCGACGTCATTGCCAAGAACATATATACATAATGTTGCCAAGAACATTGTGCCTCCATCCCTACACTATTGAATGTGGATGGGTACGGTGCGCCTATCCTTATGCACATCCACAGAACTCATTACACATATAATGATGCTAGGATGGGAGCACATGCTCTTAAGGGAAGATTTAACTTCGACATGTAATATAGTTAGTTAAAGTTTCTAAAGTTTTCAACCATTCTACCAAGATTATAAAGGAAAGTATCAATACTGTCTAGTATAAAAATATATTTCATAGTGAATTTAATGACACTTATGTTATATATCACGGATATTAGTATGTATATATATAAACTATTAAACTCAAAAAAGATGGACACCATCTGCGCTAGAATTCTTTATGGGACGGAGGAAGTACATATCTTGAAAACGATGCGTAGTAGCTAGTAATTGGGTGAGCCTGGCTGATCTGAGCTTTTTAATTTGGTCATGGCCTTATGTTTTTCATTTAGGCTTTATATGGCTACAATTTATATAATCCATCGCAATCCACATGTATCGGGCGGATTGAGCCAGTCAAGCTTTTATATAAGACATGTGGATCGAAGTGTTAGGGTGCGCAACGGAATTCGGCCCAACTCGCTATACCCACGAGCCAGCGCCCCTCGGGCCCAGGTCCACCGGAGCCCACAACATATCCAGGCCTCAGGCCTAACTCAACCCAAAAGACTAGCCTGATAGGTGAGGGTTACCCCCGCCTTATATGTTGTGCTCCCCCACCATCAATTACCGATGTGGGACTAAACCCAACAATCTCTCCCGTCACACATCGGACCCAACTCTTCCATCACACTACACCATGTGATCTGCGAAGACGTTTTTCAGGCCCCGAGTCCAACGCTCATCACACAACCCGTGTGACCTCCAAGCGAACACTCATCACACAACCCGTGTGACCTCCAAGCGTTAACGGGCTCCCCCGTTGAAAGGTCCTATCCCAAGGCTAGAGGGCGGGGGGGGTGAATAGCCTAAATTGAAAACTTAAAAACAAACTCAACAACAAGTTAGATACAAATGAGGCGAAGCTCGACTTGCACTAGCAAACTAAGGGATGCGAAGCCTTCTAACCACAATTGCTATCCTAATAACTCTAGGATCACTCAAATCCTACTCAAGTCTAGTAGCCCTCTAGGCACAACCTAATATACTAAGATAGGAACGAATAAGGTAGTGCAAAGATAGGAAGAGTGATAATACCGCCGTGTCGAGGTAATGAACCAATCAAGCGTTCTCCAATCAATACAATCACTCACAATGATGAACAAGAGACTGACACTTGATTTTTCACCCGAGGTTCACTAGTTTGCCAACTAGCTACGTCCCCGTTGTGTCGGCTTACTCACTTGGAGGTTCACGCGCTAATTGGCATCACACGCCAAACCCGTCACCGGGTGCCGCACAACCAACACAAGATGAGGGCACTTAAAGACACGAGCAATCCACTAGAGTTACCTTTGCGATCTCCCGCGGGGAAGGCACAAGAACCCCTTACAATCTTCACTTGTAGTCGACGAAGCACAATCACCAAGCTTCTTGAATCCACACCGCTTGCTCCAAACCGTCTAGGTGATGGCAATCACCAAGAGTAACAAGAAACTAGCAGCGGTATCAAATCTCAAGTGCCACTAAGATGAATCACTTCATGCAATGCACTTGATGCACTCAAATCTCTCAAATGGATGAACAATCAACTAAGAGATGAGTGGGAGAGTGTGTCACAAGCTCACAAAGAGTATGCAATGTCCAAGTGTGCTAGAGAACCTCTTTGAACCAGCCACACACCCTTTTATAGCCTCCTCAAAGAAACTAGCCGTTTTTCCCTTTTGGAGCAGCTGAAACGTAGCCACCGGACCACTTTCACTCGCCACCACCGGACCATTGCAGAGTGGTCCGGTGCTTTTGAAAATCCGACCGTTGGCGCGCTGGGAGTGACCACCGGACCATTCGCCTTGGTCCGACACCTTGATCCGACGCCTGGTCCGATGCTTCTGCCTCAGCCAACATCTGAATCCAGTAAGCACCTGTGCTCCGGACCTGACCTCCGGACTAGTCCACCGGATTAAGCAGAGTGGTCCGGTGCCTCCTCCGAGTCTTGACGTTTTTATGCAGTGAGCACCTGACCACCGGACTCCACCGTCGGACCTCACCACCGGACCATTGCAGAGTGGTCCGGAGCCTCCTCCGAGTAACCACCGGACTACTTGCCTTTGGTCCGATGCCTCTATGCAAACTGGTCCGGAGCTTCTTTCTTGCTCTGAAATTCTTCTCTTTTGCTTCCCTTGATCTCATGTGCCACCACCAAGTGTTTCACTGACTTGTGCATGTGTGTGGCATATTTTAACAAGTTTTACAAGGGTTGCTCATTAGGTTTTAGATGCAATGCAATTATGATCAACCTAATGGCACTTGATAGTTGTAACCACTAACTATTTCCCCCTCTTAATAGTACGGTTATCTATCCTAAATGTGATCACACCCACTAGGTGTCTTGATCACTAAAACAAAAAGCCCTAGCTTATACCTTTGCCTTGTATAGCTCTTAGGGTCTCCTCCTTCTCTCTTCTTCTCCAAGTGTGAGCTTTTGATTTGCTTTCTCCTTAGCTTCCATCCTTGCTCCACCACTTGTTCATTGTCACTTTTTCTTAGTGTACTAAACCTACTCAACCACTTAGAGATAGGTTAGTACTTAGGCTTCATCAATTACCAAAATCACTATGGAGTCTTCAATCTCCCCCTTTTTGGTAATTGATGACAACCCGATATTAATGATAGGAAATATGATTTTGAATCCTCACAAGGTTTGCAGGTGTTTTACTCCCCCTACATATATGCACTTCTTATGATTATGAGTCAAAGCTTTGCACATATGCTTGAATAGATCTTTTGGGAAGGGTAAACTACTTGCAAACTATGATATGATGCTAAGGTATAAGAAATGGACCTTTGAAGCGTGATACCAATCGAAGTGCGCCAAACTACCTTCCTTAGCAACATGGTTAGCTCGATACCAATGGAAAGACATGAAAATATCTATGGTTCTAACTAACATCTATACATGCTAGTGATCAATTCATCAATCAAGATTATACTAGGCATGTACCACACAAGCAAGTCATATTGAATTGAAGTACAATGCAAGCAAACATATGTGTGAATGCACATTCAAATGCAACAACTTGTTCATAGGCTTGCTCCCCCTACTTGTGTGCTCAAATTTTTAATTTTTCACTTTCAAAAATATCCCTCTTTTATTTCATATCACTTACTCTCCCCCTTTCACTTTTCTCTCTACTTTATCTTCTCCCCCTTTAACTTTTATCTCCCCCTTTCATCTTTATATCTATCATTTTCTCTCCCCCTTTGTCATAAATTACCACAAAGGGATCACTTGTTGTAGTTATATCAAGTCAATTCATAAAGGAGGTGGGGTGAAAATTAACCATTTTTGTTCATCCTAGATCACTTGTCCTATATATTTAACACGGTTTAAACCATGGACAAGCTTTTTCACACATCTTACAATGGTTATCTTATCCATGTTGGTTAAATACAAGAGCAAATGTTCTAGATTAAACATGTGAAGATGCAAGCTTATCAACATGCCATATGATACCACTTGGACAAACAAGTCAAAGAAGAAAGAGTGGTAGCATATGCACATACAAAACATTTTATTTTTCATGAATGAGCCTAAATGAGTGATGTCTATATATTCTACACAAGTCTAGCAAAAGATGAATGACATGTCAAACAATTGTACCTTGCTATCTTGGAGTAGAGGCATGTCATAAGTGGGGTTGCATCAACTCATGTTGGACAAATCCAAGATATTCAACTCATTCTTTAACTTGCAAAACTTCTTCTCATCAAGTGGCTTGGTGAATATGTCGGCTAATTGATCATCGGTGCCCACATTTTCAATGTAAATGTCACCCTTTTGTTGATGATCTCTTATGAAATGGTGTCTCACATCTATGTGCTTTGTTCTAGAGTGTTGGATGGGATTGCTTGTAAGCTTCACTGCACTTTCATTGTCACATAGCAAGGGAACCTTCTTGAATTTGATTCCATAATCCTTCAAGGTGGCCTTCATCCATAATAGTTGTGCACAACAACTCCCCGCACTAATGTATTCGGCTTCGGCGGTAGATAGTGTCACACTATTTTGCTTCTTGGATGACCATGAGACTAGTGATCTTCCCAAGAGTTGACATGTTCCACTAGTACTCTTCCTATCAACCTTGCATCCCGCATAATCGGAGTCCGAATATCCAATCAATTCAAAACTTGACCCCTTGGGAAACCATAATCCAACCTCTTGTGTATGCTTTAAATATCTCAATATCCTCTTTGTGGCTTTCAAATGACTCTCTCTAGGAGATGCTTGAAATCTAGCACACATTCATACACTAAACATGACATCCGGTCGTGATGCGGTTACATAGAGTAGACTTCCAATCATTGACCGATATAGTGTTTGCTCAACTATCTTGCCACTTGTGTCACTATCTAAGTGTCCATTTGTCCCCATGGGAGTACTAATGCCCTTAGCATCTTCTAACCCAAACTTCTTGATCATATCCTTGATGTACTTGCCTTGACTCACAAATGTACCATTCTTCATTTGTTTAATTTGGAGTCCAAGAAAGTAACTAAGTTCACCAATCATGGACATCTCAAATTCATTTGCCATCATTTCACCAAACTCTTCACAAAAATCTTGATTTGTAGACCCAAAGATAATATCATTCACATAGATTTGCAAGACAAACAAGTCACTTCCAATCTTCTTAGTGAATAGAGTGGTGTCAACCAAACCAATCTTGAATCCCTTAGAGAGAAGAAAACTTCTCAACCTCTCATACCATGCTCTAGGTGCTTGCTTCAATCCATAGAGAGCTTTCTTGAGCTTGAATACATGGTTGGGTTTCTTTATATCTTCAAATCCGGGTGGTTGCTCAACATACACTTCCTCATTGATGTACCCATTCAAGAATGCACTTTTGACATCCATTTGGTACAACTTGATGTTATGTGCACAAGCATAGGCTAATAGAATCCTTATTGCCTCTAATCTTGCCACCGGAGCATATGTTTCTCCAAAGTCAAGACCCTCAACTTGAGTGTACCCTTGTGCAACTAGTCTTGCTTTGTTTCTTACCACTATTCCATCTTGATCTTGTTTGTTCTTGAATACCCATTTGGTTCCAATGACATTGTGATTTCTTGGTCTATCCACTAGTTCCCAAACTTGATTTCTTGTGAAGTTGTTAAGTTCTTCATGCATAGCATTTATCCAATCCACATCCTTCAAAGCTTCATCAATCTTGGTTGGCTCAAATGATGAGACAAATGAGTAATGCTCATAAAATGAAGCCAATCTTGATCTTGTTTGAACACCACTTTGAATGTCTCCAATGAGTTAATCTAGAGGATGATCTCTTGCAATATTGGTAGGTTGAAGTACTTGCATGAGAGAATCTTGAGCATTTGATTGAGATGATGATGGACTAGCCTCTTGTTGATCTTGAACTTGAGCTTCACTAGAATTTGCTTGATCTTGATTTTGAGAGCCACTTGCTTCTTCTTGTAAGGGGATGGTCACTTGATCTTCATCTTTATCTTGTACTTGTCTTGGTCTAATGTCACCAATGTCCATATCTTTCATTGCATTGACCAATTTGTCACCTCTCACATCATCCAAGTTTTCTTGTTCATCTTGAGAGCCTTGTGTTTCATCAAATTCCACATCATGCACTTCCTCAAGAATTCCACTAGATGAGTTCCATACTCTATAAGCCTTGCTTGATGTAGAGTAACCAAGTAGAAATCCCTCATTACATTTCTTCTCAAACTTGCTTAGTCTTGTGCCTTTCTTCAATATATAGCATTTGCACCCAAATACCCGAAAGTAAGCAATGTTTGGCTTTCTTCCATTCAAGAGTTCATATGGAGTCTTCTCAAGCATCCCATGACAATAGAGACGGTTGCTAGAGTAGCAAGCCGTGTTGATAGCTTCGGCCCAAAAGGAACGACTCACATTATATTCACTCAACATTGATCTTGCCATGTCAATCAAGGTTCTATTCTTTCTTTCAACTATCCCATTTGATTGTGGAGTGTACTTTGGAGATAATTGATGGTTGATTCCAAAGTCATCACAAAGTTCATCAATTCTTGTGTTTTTGAACTCACTTCCATTGTCACTTCTAACTCTCTTGATAGTTGTTTCAAACTCATTATGGCATCTCTTGACAAATGTCTTGAAGATATCAAATGTGTCACTCTTGTCACTTAAGAAGAATACCCATGTGTATCTTGTGAAGTCATCAACTATCACAAAACCATACTTGTTCCCACCGATGCTTGCATATGTTGTTGGCCCAAAGAGATCCATGTGTAATAACTCAAATGCTTTGCTTGTACTCATGATGCTCTTCTTTGAATGAGTGTTGCCAACTTGCTTTCCGGCTTGACATGCACTACATAGTTTGTCCTTTTCAAATGATACATCCTTCAAGCCTCTTACTAGATCATGTTTGACTAACTTGTTCAATTGTTTCATGCCAATATGTCCAAGTCTTCTATGCCATAGCCAACCCATGCTTGATTTGGTGATGAGACATGTTGAGAGTTGAGTCTCACTAGCATTGAAATCAACAAGATATAGGTTCTCATACCAAAAACCCTTGAAGATCATATTAGAGCCATCCACACTTATGATTTCCACATCCTCCACTCCAAATATGCACTTGAAACCGAGATCACACAATTGTGCCACCGACAATAGGTTGAACTCAAGCCTTTCAACTAGAAGCACATTGCTAATGCTAAGATCATTTGAGATAGCAATCTTTTCAAGCCCTTTCACCTTGCCTTTTCCATTATCACCAAATGTAATATTATCAAATTCATGGTCACTATCTTGGTTGATTGAGTTGAACATTCTTCCATCTCCGGTCATGTGTTGAGTGCACCCACTATCAAGCACCCAATGCCTCCCTCTGGCTTTGTAATTGACCTACAAGAGAGATTAATTCTTTTTAGGTACCCAAACTTGCTTGGGTCCTCCAAGGTTAGTTACCAAGGATTTTGGTACCCAAATGGACTTCTTGGAAGCCATCCATGGTGCACCAACAAATTTGGCATGAACACCATTAGTACCCTTGGAAAGAATGTACAATGAATCAACTCTAATAGAGGATATTTCTTGCTTGGCATTCTTATTCTTGCATACTTGCTCATTGTGACCAACTTGCTTACAACTCTTGCAATAGCTACCGGTGTTCTTCACAAAACGAGTTTTGTGAGAAACAAAAGCGGCCTTGCCTTTCTTGGGGGTATAGCCCAATCCCTCTTTATAGAGAGAAGCTCTTTGGCTACCCAAGCACATAAGCAAGCGGTCCTCACCTCCATAAGCCTTAGCTAAGGAGTGATTGAGCTTTGCAACCTCCTTGAGTGTTTCATTTTCAACCATTAGTGGGGCATCACAAGTAGAGCCATCACTAGTAGATGAAGTAGGAGTGGTAGTGCTACAAGAGGGGTTAGTGGGAGCAACAATGATAGGAGCATATAATGATTCATCAATAATATCACACATAACTCCCATGTCACATGTTTGAACAATCTCTTTCTTACTTTGATCTAAGAGAGAGAAATGAGCTCTTTCAAGCTTAGTGTGAGACTTCACTAGCTTCTCATGGGCTTCCATTAGCCTCTCATGAGATGCTACGGCCTCATCAAGGTTTTGCTCAAGAGCCACATTGGTCTTGCGCAATTCCTTGCATTCCTTCCTCTTCTTATCTATGTATTCTTTAGCTTGTTCAAGCATGTCCATGAGTTCCTCCTTTGAGGGCTCCTCACTATCACTATCGCTCTCACTCTCACTCTCATTATGAGAAAGTACCTTAGTGGATTTGGCCATGAAGCATGATGATGAAGTGTCAAATAGAGAGATCTTGTCCCTCATTGCAATGCTCGCAAAAGCCTTCTTCTTGGTGGATGTCTTCTTTTCTTGATCATCATCTTCACCACTAGAAGAATCACTATCCCATGTCACAATGTGAGAATACCCCTTCTTCTTTTTCTTGTCAAAGGCGGGCTTCTTCTCTTTCTTGTCTCTCTTCTTGTGATCATCATCATCCTTGTCACTATTGTATGGGCAATGAGCAATGAGATGATCAAAGCTTCCACACTTGAAGCACTTCCTTGGTTCATCAAAGTTCTTGGAAGATGGTCTCTTCCTTCTTGCATGATATCCTTTCTTCTTCATGAATCTTCCAAACTTTCTCACAAGGAGAGCCATTTCTTCTTCATCAATCTCACTATCACTTGAGCCTTCATCTTCACTAGATTCTTCAACCTTGGCTTTGCCCTTGCTCTTGTGTGATGAAGTAGCTTTGAAAGCTATGCTCTTCTTCTTCTCATCTTTCTTTTCTTATTTCTTGACATCTTTTTCTTTGTTGTCCCGGTAAGTTTCTTGTGTCATCACATCTCCCAAGACTTGGTTGGGAGTCACGGTGTCCAATCCACCTCTCACAATCAAGGTCACAAGAGTCTCAAACCGAGATGGGAGACTTCTCAAGAACTTGTGAGAAAAGTCCTTGTCCTCAACCTTCTCTCCGAGGGCCGTGAGATCATTGACTAGCACTTGTAGCCTATGGAACATCTCCGGCACATTCTCATCATCCTCCATCTTGAAACTTGCAAATTTTTCTTTGAGGATGTATGCCTTTGCACTCTTGACGGCTTGGGTGCCTTCAAATGATTCTTCTAGCTTCTTCCAAGCCTCATGAGCACTCTCAAGATTCTTGATTTGCTCAAACATTTTTTCATCAAGTGCCTCATGAATAGCACTTAGAGCAATATCATTGTGTTGCAACTTTTCTTCCTCTTGCGGAGTAGGAGCTTCCTCATCTTCAACCTCAAACTTTTTGTCCACCACAAGCCACACCTTTCTACTAATTGACTTGATGTGAGCGGTTATCTTGACTTTCCAATAGTCATAGTTGGTGCCATCGAACTTGGGTGGCTTCTTCATGTTGTTGATTTGTACCATGATCACACCGTAGGTTGTTAAGCCTCAAATTGACGGTGTACTAGCTCTGATACCACTTGAAAGGTCCTATCCCAAGGCTAGAGGGGGGGGGTGAATAGCCTAAATTGAAAACTTAAAAACAAACTCAACAACAAGTTAGATACAAATGAGGCGAAGCTCGACTTGCACTAGCAAACTAAGGGATGCGAAGCCTTCTAACCACAATTGCTATCCTAATAACTCTAGGATCACTCAAATCCTACTCAAGTCTAGTAGCCCTCTAGGCACAACCTAATATACTAAGATAGGAACGAATAAGGTAGTGCAAAGATAGGAAGAGTGATAATACCGCCGTGTCGAGGTAATGAACCAATCAAGCGTTCTCCAATCAATACAATCACTCACAATGATGAACAAGAGACTGACACTTGATTTTTCACCCGAGGTTCACTAGTTTGCCAACTAGCTACGTCCCCGTTGTGTCGGCTTACTCACTTGGAGGTTCACGCGCTAATTGGCATCACACGCCAAACCCGTCACCGGGTGCCGCACAACCAACACAAGATGAGGGCACTTAAAGACACGAGCAATCCACTAGAGTTACCTTTGCGATCTCCCGCGGGGAAGGCACAAGAACCCCTTACAATCTTCACTTGTAGTCGACGAAGCACAATCACCAAGCTTCTTGAATCCACACCGCTTGCTCCAAACCGTCTAGGTGATGGCAATCACCAAGAGTAACAAGAAACTAGCAGCGGTATCAAATCTCAAGTGCCACTAAGATGAATCACTTCATGCAATGCACTTGATGCACTCAAATCTCTCAAATGGATGAACAATCAACTAAGAGATGAGTGGGAGAGTGTGTCACAAGCTCACAAAGAGTATGCAATGTCCAAGTGTGCTAGAGAACCTCTTTGAACCAGCCACACACCCTTTTATAGCCTCCTCAAAGAAACTAGCCGTTTTTCCCTTTTGGAGCAGCTGAAACGTAGCCACCGGACCACTTTCACTCGCCACCACCGGACCATTGCAGAGTGGTCCGGTGCTTTTGAAAATCCGACCGTTGGCGCGCTGGGAGTGACCACCGGACCATTCGCCTTGGTCCGACACCTTGATCCGACGCCTGGTCCGATGCTTCTGCCTCAGCCAACATCTGAATCCAGTAAGCACCTGTGCTCCGGACCTGACCTCCGGACTAGTCCACCGGATTAAGCAGAGTGGTCCGGTGCCTCCTCCGAGTCTTGACGTTTTTATGCAGTGAGCACCTGACCACCGGACTCCACCGTCGGACCTCACCACCGGACCATTGCAGAGTGGTCCGGAGCCTCCTCCGAGTAACCACCGGACTACTTGCCTTTGGTCCGATGCCTCTATGCAAACTGGTCCGGAGCTTCTTTCTTGCTCTAAAATTCTTCTCTTTTGCTTCCCTTGATCTCATGTGCCACCACCAAGTGTTTCACTGACTTGTGCATGTGTGTGACATATTTTAACAAGTTTTACAAGGGTTGCTCATTAGGTTTTAGATGCAATGCAATTATGATCAACCTAATGGCACTTGATAGTTGTAACCACTAACTATTTTCCCCTCTTAATAGTACGGTTATCTATCCTAAATGTGATCACACCCACTAGGTGTCTTGATCACTAAAACAAAAAGCCCTAGCTTATACCTTTGCCTTGTATAGCTCTTAGGGTCTCCTCCTTCTCTCTTCTTCTCCAAGTGTGAGCTTTTGATTTGCTTTCTCCTTAGCTTCCATCCTTGCTCCACCACTTGTTCATTGTCACTTTTTCTTAGTGTACTAAACCTACTCAACCACTTAGAGATAGGTTAGTACTTAGGCTTCATCAATTACCAAAATTACTATGGAGTCTTCACCCGTCACATGTGACCCTGAGATTTTCTAGGTTTTTCGACCATGGGCTCCGATACCACTTGTTAGAGTGCTCGGTTAATTCCAGACCCAAACAGATCTACTAACCGACGAACACAGAAGCATTGCCACCATAGAAGACGATACGCAAACGAGAACGACACCGAGACATGATGTTTTTTAATGAGGTTCAGCGATGTGCCTAATCCTTGGGGCAATGACTTCGGGCGCTCCTCCCCATAAACAGCAGCTACACCGGCATCTGGGCGATCCCGCGGCCTCGCCGCCACCCTAACCAGCCGCCAAGTCGTCTCTTGGTTACTACAGGGGTTGCCTCATATTTATGGCCCCCTAGGATATAGAGTTCGACTCCAACTCTATCCTAGCCCCTAATACAACTCAAGTCCAACGTAACCAAAACTGTACACATATTCGACACATATCCAACAAACTCCACCTTGACGAATATGCACGCCATCTTGAAGTCGTCATGCGCGAACCTCCGTGTACCTGGACTTGAGTCGTCTCCGTCCGCCGCTCACTTCGAACGACTTGATGAGGCTGATCGCACAACCGCATCACCACCAGGATAGAACACCGCCATATTTGCATTGCCATCCATGACTCCACCTTCAACAACGCTTCCTTTCAGCTTGTATTGGTGCACGCCTGACTTCTCACCAATCATGATTGTCTTGCCTCCATGCGTAACTCTTAAGGTCTTCTTATCAGGAATCGTCTGATACAACCAGCCTTCTTCATGCAATAAACCAAGCAAAATCAGATTCCTAGTTAGCTCTGGCACATGCTTCACACCCTTAAGCAGCATCTCTTCACCATCATACAACTTGAACTTGATGTCGCCCACTCCTTCAGCAAGATAGCTTGAACCATCTCCTAAGTAAGCAAAACCACTTTCTTTCTCAGTGTATGATGAGAATAACTCCTTTGATGTTGCATGAAACGAGCTAGCAGAATCTAACAACCACGCTTCACAAGACTCTTCACTTGACACCGTGAGAAGTTCACCATCGCTATCCGAGTCATCTTTCTTATTGGCAATCACAACACTTATGGATCCTCCATCCTTCTTCAGTTCTGGACAATTCCTCTTCACATGTCCAAAGTCGCCATACTTATAGCACCGCAGACCCTTCTTCTTGTTGCCTCTCTTATCTTCCACACTACGACCACCTTTGACTAGGTAAGCATCACCAGAAGAATCTTCTATTGCATTGTTCTTCCTCCGTTGATCATGAGCAAGCAACACAACAACAATATCCTCCATCTTGATGTCCTCCTTCCCATACGTCAGTGTAGTAACCAAGTGCTCATAAGACCTCGGCAACGAACACAGAAGAATAATAGCCCTATCTTCATCATCAATCTTCACCTCAACCTTCACAAGATCAGCATCCGATTAATTGAAGACATTATATGTGCTCTGTAAGATCTGACCCCTCCTGCATCTTCAAGCCAAACAATTTCTGCTTCAGATACAACTTCTGAGTCACCGTCTTGGACATGAACTGACTGGCCAACTTCTCCCAAATTTTCTTCGGCGAATTTTCCTCCATGACATGGTACATGATCTGATCAGAGAGACTCAATCTGATAGTCGCGCATGCCTGTGCCTACATCTCCTCCCACTTATCATCATCTACCTTCTCCGGCTTAATCCCGCTGAGCACCTTCGAGATACTCTGTTGAGCCAACAGATCCTTCACCCTCGTCTGCCACAGCCCGAACTTTCCGGTGCCATCGAACCTCGCCACCTTAAACTTGGATGACATCGATGTCATCTGCCTGTTGCCACAGATCGTCAAAAAACACGTACCTTATGTACGCCCGCGTGCTCGCTCCACGTGCACCAAGCACGTCACCCACGCGCTTGTTCCTTGCTAAAGCACACACGCACCACAACACACGCCTCCTGCACGTGCTGTGATCCGCCGTATACCGCTGCCGCCGCCGTACACCGCTTGTGCACAGCCACACCGCTTGCAAGCCTCCCGTCAACTGCCTCACCGCTCGCACATGACGTAGTCAACCTGCTTGAGCGTCGCCTGCAGATCACCGCAACTCTAGAAACTCCGGTTCACGAGCTGCCAATTGCTTTGATCTGCTATACACGTGAACACATCTCTATTTATGATGAAAATCACGAACCTTAATTACCGATACCGAGTCAATATCAACTTGGGATCAATTTCCGGTTCCGTGTACTGTACGTATACGTTGCTACCCTTTTTTTTGTTTTTATTTCCACGACCACGCAGCCAATGTCCATCTCGGTCACGTCATGCACGTGGACCTTGTTGTGATCAATTTCCGCACGCCAATCAATCTTGGAAGAGGAAAGCTAATTCCACCAAGCCACGTACACAAATCCAACATGCACACGTATTGATATCCAACATCAATGCATGCATGTAAATGTCCGTAATTGCTTATCATCAGCCTGCTTCCTCCGACTCCTGATCGAACATGCTCTGCTGCACTTATGCGTTGACACGTTGGACTGTAATCCCGCCTAGCATCCGACGTCTGCAATCTACTCTCGCATCCAACTTGGTCATCCAAAAAACAAAACTCTAGCAACTCCGCCCAATTCGTGAGCAATTGTACCTTCATCAACATGTCGAGTTCACTATGGCTTTCATCACCATCATTGCTAATCCCGCAACGATCACGCTGATCATAGTCAAACTCCCGACCTGATCACGCGTCGAAGCCGCCATCTTCATCCACGACGTCTTCCAGCCGCACCGTCGAACCTGGCCATCACGTCTGACTGACCCCTATCGAATAGCAGCCAACAGCCGTCATCAACCCGATCTCCACGTCTGGACGGATCCCTGTTGATTTCAGCTCATTGGACAATTCGAGCCACCCGCTCGAAATTTCCAACTCCACCGATCGAGTCGTCGATCGCCGTCATGCTCCACCTTACGTCATGTCCTTCTCCGGACACACTCGTGCGAGCCTTGCGTAGTGTAGAACATATCCATCGCACCTCCCACGATCTTCTTCTATAAATCTGGCTCCGAGTCCAACGCTCATCACACAACCCGTGTGACCTCCAAGCGAACGCTCATCACACAACCCGTGTGACCTCTAAGTGTTAACGGGCTCTCCCATCACATGTGACCCTGAGATTTTCTAGGTTTTCCGACCATGGGCTCCGATATCACTTGTTAGGGTGCGCATAACACTGTCAGAGAATGGCGAACCGCAACGGATCCATGACAAGTGGGTCAAGACAGGCGATTGCTCAACTGACAACACTGAGTTTGTGCACTCGAACCAGCTTCGACTTGAGAGCTTCATGGGCCTGTTCCTCATTTGTGGCGCAGCATGTGTCCTCGCCCTGATCATTCACTTCGGCATCACAAGAGGATGAACAGCCGGGAGCAGCAATAATCTCCACGGATGCAGGATCATCAACATCGAATTGAAGCGCAGGCTCAGAAAATTCATTTCATTCTGTTTGGACTGGAAAAATCACTCACAAGAGGAGGATGTCTCTGTGCATAAAAACTAAACACACGGGCGTGTCAGTGTAGTACACAAAAATAAGTAGAGAAAAATCTCTATGTATAAAAAATAAACGTGCGGCGTGCTAACAAAGATAAATAGAGGACGATCTCTCTGTAAAAAATATAAATAAATGCACGGACATGTCCGTTTACTAAACTACACAAAGATAAATAAAGAGATTGAAAGGTACATTGAATTTATTCATATTTATGAAAAATACAAATAGAGGTACTTTGGTACAAGTGCGCTCTACAAGTGGCCTCCTGGCGACAACCTGACTAGGGTTAAGCTGCTTTGGTCTTGATCCATCCATGGCGTGCTCCTCCGGCGTTGCAGACGACGTCGAGAGGAAACTCCATGCGTGGCTCCCGTGTCCTGCATATAATAATATAAGAGATGCTAGAGACCATTAATGGCCAGGGCTAAATTTAGAATATATGAAGGTTGGTGGGAAACCCAGAATGGGCTGATGGCCCACGGTACTTTACTTGGGGGTCGAACTCATGAGGCAGAATGGGCTTACATAGCAAGCGGACAGATTTAAATCATATTGGGAAAAAAAATCCATTTTGTCTCCCACTCTCCCTAAACTATTCTTGATGTAGTTTTTCTCCCTAAACTCTAAAGCCAGGTAAATTACCTCCCTCCACTTTAAAACCATTCATTTTACTCCACTGTGACAGGGTTATAGGTCGTTTTTTTCAAAGGTGGTTTTGTTATTTTAGTTTAAAAATAAATCAAGTAAATACCTAATGAGGTTTTTAACTCAGCTTCTAAAGATTCTAAGAAAAATGCTAAAGATAGACTAGGACATGAGGAATCCAAATAATATATTTATATCTTATGAAAAATATATGTAAAATCTTTTATAAAAATATATGTAACACACTGCTCGTAGACGTTTCTCTCTCCTAGCAAAATGAGTGTGGAGTCACGAGAGAAGCCACCATTCATGGCTTCTCTGGCTCCAGCTCCTTTGGTACTGTAAAAGGAGCCCAGCCAAACAAGGTATAAAGACAACAAGCTAGTTGGACTCATGTTGTTCCAAAGACAACAAAGAGCAAGAGCATAAGAAGAGCAAGAATATTTATCTCAAAAACAAAGACAGAAACAGATCAAGAGCAAGAACAGCCGATGATTTTGTATTTTTACTTTGTTTTGCTGAATTTTTTTTGTCTGAAAAGTGGTGCCTTAAACCTATCATAGTGGTTGTGTCAAGATTTCACCAGAACTCTACATGCATATTTATCCACCGCATGCATCCCACATGCATGATCAATTTGCTTTGGTACCCTCTGATCATGGTAAACCAACAACCAGTTCCTCCATCTGTTTGGGAGGCAAATAAATTTCACAAATTGCCTTTTACAGCAGGTCGTCTCCGAAGTTGTTATTACCTTTTCTTTCTTTTTTTCATGGTGAACAGGGGAAAGGTGAAAAGGCCCCCAGGAGAATATCTTGCTTCAGCCTCCAAGACCAAAGGGTGCCAAACTTTGGCCAACTTTTGCCTGGCCCTAGAAGTAGCAATAGCGATCAAACCCAAACAGGGTAAAGGTTCCATGCAAAAAAAGGAAAAAAAGAAAAAGAGAGAGAGTAGACTGTAGCCTGCTGCTACAGTTCGAAAGTATCTGATTCTTCTCTGCATCAAAGCCACGGCCGAAAGCCATATATATGCCTTGCGTGGTTTGACCCTGCCTTGCCAAATCACATTCTTGTGTGGCACCAATATTATAATGACAAGCTTGGTCATGAGCCAAATGCTAGACTGCACTAGGGATGCTTCATGCTTGTGCTTCCTTCTCCTGCACATAATAAATTAACTTGTGCTTCCTTCTCCTGCACATAATAAATTAATAATCTACTGAATTCCACACCATTAATAAATCTGTTATTGTTTAATGACACATGCATGGAGCTCGTGGTTTAATCCAATTTATTCTTTTCATCAATATAACTCATCCATTCTGTATTACTCTACATTATAAGGGCTTGTTTGACTGCACTTCGTGTTGGGTTTAGTCCCACATCGGTAATTGATAGTGGGGGAGCACAACATATAAGGCGGGGGCAACCCTCACCTATCAGGCTAGTCTTTTGGGTTGAGTTAGGCCTGAGGCCTGGATATGTTGTGGGCTCCGGTGGACCTGGACCCGAGGGGCGCTGGCTCGTGGGTATAGCGAGTTGGGCCGAATTCCGCTGCGCACCCTAACAAGTGGTATCGGAGCCTATGGTCGGAAAACCTAGAAAATCTCAGGGTCACATGTGACGGGGGGAGCCCGTTAACGCTTGGAGGTCATACGGGTTGTGTGATGAGCGTTGGACTCGGGGCCTGAAAAACGTCTTCGGAGATCACATGGTGTAGTGTGATGGAAGAGTTGGGTCCGATGTGTGACGGGGGAGATTGTTGGGTTTAGTCCCACATCGGTAATTGGGGGGTAATTGATGGTGGGGGAGCACAACATATAAGGCGAAGGCAACCCTCACCTATCAGGCTAGTCTTTTGGGTTGAGTTAGGCCTGAAGCCTGGATATGTTGTGGGCTCCGGTGGACCTGGGCCCGAGGGGCGCTGACTTGTGGGTATAGCGAGTTGGGCCGAATTCCGCTGCGCACCCTAACAGTTAGGATTGCGGTGGACAGGTCTACTTGCATAGGGGAATTCCTTGGAAATGCCTGGTATAGAGTGAGTTCTGTAAGAGCTATATATATATATGTTTGAATTACTGAAACAAAGTTGCTGCATTCTGGATATTAGATTTCTGCTAATAAGTGCAAGGAATAGAAGGCTCCATGATCTTAGCGAATGTGACCCTTTCACTTAAGAAAAACTAATCATAAAGTCGGTTCCATCAAGTACATGACGAACTGGAGGCTGGAGATCCATCAATATGGAGGGGGTGTTTGTGCAAAATCTTCATGTGTAGTTCAAAGTACATTCGATCGATCTGTTCATAGTTATATGCAAAAAATTTCATGCTGCAGGGTACGTGGAGAGTGGCATTTAAATAAGTTATATGTATGTCTGACTTAATAAACTTGGGAGAATTTCTTGTGCGCCACTATAAAAGATCGTATTTCTTTCTATGCCGCTGAAAAAGTTTGGCGGCCTTCAACGTCACTACTCTAATTTTTTTTTGTCCTCCATGCCGCTACTGTCAGATTAAACTCTAATAGTGTCAAACTATAGGTGTGAAATGTCGAAAATAACCTTAGCCCTCGTTTGGATGTTTGGAATTGAATTCATTCTAATAATTATAGTTATCCAAACAACGGATGTACTATTGTTAGTCATAGAGGGGAGACAATTATAGTTGTAGAGTACAAACATAACATGGTGATTTATAGAATCAATTTTAATCTCCCATCCTATAAATTTGAGATAGACTTATATGTGAACTTTTGGAAAGTGATGGAGTCTCAAATTCCATGCCAAATAGCTTAAGTTATTAATGTAGATTTCAATTGCTCCAAATGAAAGATTTCAAATGACCCCTTAATTTAAATATGTCATTAATTTTTTGAGCAACTTAACGACTTTAAATGAAAAAAAACTTAAAACTAGAAAGTTATAGATCTCATCGAGATCTACAATTTTTCATATAAAAATTATCTTTATTTAATTATGCAAAAAAGATATATTTTTTCTAAGACATATTAATCATATCAAATCATATCTTTTTTTTTGCGAAATTAAATGAGTTTTTAATAATTTTCCACTAGATCGAGTCCTTAGAGTTTGGGTCTCTTCATACCAAGTTTTGTTGGTACTGGGGATTTATCTCCTCCTCTCTAGCGACGCGAGGGGGCAAGGTGGAATTGTTTTCTCCATGATAGCTCTATTGAAGATGAGGGTGACAACTATGATGTTAACATCCTCAGTATGACGACATTGTGACTTTTATTTTTCAGACGGTGACATCAAGGCGGAGATGGTGTTTTCTCCATTGAATAATTTTCTCCATTTTATTATGGTGAGATCTAGCCTCGATTAAGGACTATGGAGAATAGTATAAATCAGTGTTTCTCATTCTTCGGTGGTAGAAAGAAGAAAAAGGAACACACCAGAAAGAACTTTCTCAACTTCGCCTACAGAAATGTTGGTCGTCGTTCATTAGACATCCGCTCTCAGGATTTTTGGAGTATTTGCATGTGCGTTCATCCATATTGCAAAGAACCGTACAAGTTTGATTTTGAGATCCAGAGCTATTTACACCATGGGTATAATTTAGATGAATTTTAGTTTCTAGATATTTGTAGTGTAATCCAGAGTGATTGTAATGTATTGATGTACCTAGCTTTTATCTAATATAATTCTTCTTTTATCTAAAAATTATCACCACAAGACAACATCATGTCTAATATGAGACAATTTAGCCAAGTGAATCTACTGCTGTTTTGTAATAATAGGAAAACAACGAAGAAGCATGAATAATCAAGCCCAATAATAAATTGAACCAATGCAAATATATATGCCAGAGATTGATTTTTTTCCTGATAGGATACCATGTTGATTCAGTCTTAAAGAACAAAAGAAAGGAGGATCGAAATGATCATTTTATCCATCTAACATGGCCTTGATTCGTGCACTATTTTCTTTTCCTGTCGTGTAGGAATGAACTAATATTCAATCCATGTCTTATTTGCAACATGTGCAGCCAAGTGACAAGCAGGTGCCACGGGCATAGCCTCTATCCTTGCAACAGTTATTGCAAGAACCTGGACGAAAGCAACTACCGAAACACTTTGGGAATGGATTCGTTTCATTGCACGGTTCTTCAGCGGTAGCGCCCACCTCCATCTTCTCCTCTGCAGCATGTCCACACAGTCAAGTTTTTACATGCATGGCCACGTAAACAGTTTTTAGGGCACCTCAATTTCTAAAGACCATATCACCTCTGCAAATCAAATATGACCGATTCTATATACTGGAATGATACAATAACCAACAAGACTTACGAGGGGCAACGAGGATGATCAGCATTATCAGAACTAGGATCTTTTGCATCTTCATTGTTATATTCGTCCTCACCACCTCGATTGTACTAGCAACTCAGGTGTGTGATTGAGCGCACAAGTGTACTGGATATCTATCAAATACACCCATCTTGTGCACCTATATATATAAGTGTGCTGGTCACTAGCGCGCTATAGATAGAAACATTTGAATACGTTGTAGGATGGACATCATGTGCATTATCAATGCTAGTAAATTAGCCGGATGTAATTGCAATAGTAACCTACCTTAACATTAGCCAGATGTAATTGCAAAATAACATCTCCCTTATATTTTGCAGCACGTACTTCAATTTTATTTATTATCATCACTAAAATATTTGCAACCATCCACACGTGAAATCTCACTTTGATATGATACCTTGGTTTTGTGTCTCATATGACTTTGATGTCAAGAGGTTAACTAAATGGGCCATAAATCAATTTTCTAGGAAAGCGCCGACCAAGGATAACTTAAATTATCATCAAACTAATCTTGTAAATAGACCCTACAACAGAATGTTCCTAATGGTGATGGAGACTTGGTGTACTCAACTTTTGTGCATGCGTGTCATGGTCTGTTTCCTCTCTCTCTAAGTGGGGGTTGCCAGATAGTATTAGCAACATGAAGAATCTCTGGTGACTTAAAATTTTGAATTCTTGTGATTTCAAGCACATTCCTGCAACATTTTGGTACCTCTAAAAATCTGCAGGTATTTTGTGCAAGGAAATGCAGTTTTTAGGTAATACCAGAGGATTTAGTAATCTGATCAATCTGCATAAGTTTGAATCCCAATTTCTTAAGATTCATGTAGGTTGATAAATAACTTTGATATGGTCAATAGAGATTTGTCTATATGTGTAATATTTGTGAAATATGCAAGGATCTGGCAGCAGGAATCATTGAACTTTTGAAGGAGGACTTTATTTCTAGTTTGACTCTGAAATGGTCTGAAGGAACATTGCATATGTCAGGGTATTCACAGCATAATCAGATAGAAGTGTTTGAAGCATTACACCCTCCCACCAATATCAAATCTGTATGTATCGAATGTTACCGAAGTGATGACCTTCCAAGCTAGTTTCATGGTTCTGATGACTCTACCATTTTCTGATCATTAACAGAGATAATGGTTATAGACCGCCCGAAGTTATTAAGCACTGAACAGTTTCTACAACCGGATTATATGTATGCCATAAAAGAACGCTGATTAAAGACTATACAAGTTTGGAATATGTACCCGTAGACTAGTGAGAATTTTTATGTGTTATGACTAGTGGTAGTGTTTCTGTCTTTGTTTTTGAGAGAGAAACATTCTTGCTCTTCTTATGCTCTTGCTCTTTGTTGTCTTTGGAACAACATGAGTCTAATTAGCTTCTTGTCTTTACACCCGGTTTGGATGGCTCTTACAGTACCAAAGAAGACAGCAAGAGGAGCCATGAATGGTGGCTTCTCTCCCTACTCCACGCTCATTTTGCCAAGAGAGAGAAAAAATAATGTGTACGAGTAGTGCTGCTACAAATATTTATATAAAAGATTCTACATATATTTTCACAAGATATAAATATTTTTTAGATAAAGGATAGAAACTATCCGGCTTCATCTACCGTGGGTAGAATCAGACCAAATTATTATAATATCATAAATAAAACGAAAGAAAATGACGGAATAAAATACATCCCCAACAAGGGGCTTAAGTAGTCCTACACGACCTATGACTTGCACCATGGTGTTAATTCCGTTAGAATAAGATCACCAACGTCAAGACGAAACCGCCAATCACGTTTGTCAGACCTAATAAAGGCACTGAAAACATTGGACACCGACCACCATTGAAGATGGATGCTTCTTCCTCTTTTCCTCGACAACAACACGAAGTACTTGGTGCAGAACGCCGAGCTGTTACGCCATCGAATACCACCTCCGCCTTGAGCTGCATAGCGAGCACGGTGACCACGCGGGAGAAGCCCGGCCTTGGCGAACAAAAACTTCGACGACGCGCCTGCGCCACAGCCGCCGACCCAGAGAAACCAGGCTAGGTTTTCACCTAGTTATTGAACGCCCGCGGATGCAACAGTGGACAGATTAACCAACAGCTTCAGTGACACCTTCAACAAGGTGCGTGGCATGGTCAGTACCACCGCCGTCAGCCCGGCGTAACACGCCAGGCAAGGTTTTCACCCAAACCGCCACCACCACCGTCGACTCTGCGCCCTACCAACTCGGAAGGCCGCCTTCACCGGAAGGTCACCATCAGCTTCTCAGACGGTCGTGCCCGAGGCCCGGGGCCCCTTCACCGCCGTTGACGAAGAACACACCGCTCACGAATCATATCAGGGGAGGGAGGGGCCAGATCCGGCCATACAGGGCACGGAACCGCCACCGACCACACCTTCCATCACCGGCGCGCCGCCACCATGCCGAATCGCCATCGCTGCCAAGGATCGACAACCAGGAGGAGGGAAGAGGAAGGAGAGGGCCGGGCACGCAACCAACTCCTCCGCCGCGCCTCCGCACACCGCCTCTGCCACATCGGCGCGCCGCCACCACAGCCGCCATCACTGCCGAGCGCCGGCCCGCACCAGGATCTCGCACACCTAGGCGTGAGGCCTCGCCGCCACCATCCTAGGGGGCCGCACGGGCCTCCCGGGAGCCCCCTCCGGCGGCGGCGAGGTGGATGGGATGGGAAGCGAGCTGGTGGCGGGGTTAGGGTTGGGGTCGCCCGAGTCGCCGTGCGTATATTATTTGAATTCATCATGTCCTAATCCATTTTTAGTATCTTTCTTATAATTTTTGAAGCTTAGTTAAAAACCTTATTAGGTATTTACTGGATTTATTTTTAAACTAAAATAACAAAATCACCTTTAAAAACAACATATAACCAGGTCACTATGGGTAAAATGAATGATTTTAAAAGTGGAGGGAGATTGTTTACCCGGTTTCAGAGTCGAGGATAGTTTAAGGAGACAAAATGGATTTTTCCCCCTATTTAGTATGATTTAAGTTGGCGATCGGTGGAGCGCACGTACGCTCACCAGTCGATGATCATAGGCCCCAGCATTAGCGGTCTCTAGCATCTCTTGTTATATGCAGGACATGGGGGCTATGCATGCATGGAGTTTCCTCAACGTCATCTGCACCGCCGGAGGAGCACGCCATCGATGGACAAAGACCAAAGCAGCTTAACCCAAGTCAGATTGCCGCCAGCAGGCCACTTGTGGAGTACACTTGTACCAGAGGACCCCTACTTGTATTTTTCATAAACATGAATAAATGCAATGTACCCTTTTCTTTATTTATCTTCGTGTAGTCTAGTAAACCGGCATGCCCACATATTTATTATTTGTGCTGAGAGATCGTCCTCTATTTATTTTTGTGTACTTTAGTACACCGGTACACCTACACATTTATTTTTTTATACATAGAGAGATCCAGCTCTATTTATTTTTGGTACGCCCCCTCATTTATTTTGTATGCACAGAGACATCCTCCTCTTGTGAGTGATTTTTCCAGTCCAAACAGAATGAAATGAATTTTCTGAGCCTGCGCTTCAATTCGATGTTCATGATCCTGCATCCGTGGAGACTGCTGATCTCAGCTGTCCATTTTTCAGGTACTGGCACAGCGTGATGCCGAAGTGAATCAGCAGGGCGAGGAAACATGCTGCGCCACAAATGAGGAACAGGCCCATGAAGCTCTCAAGGCGGAGCTGGTTCGAGTGCACAAGCTCAGTATTGTCAGTTGAGCAATCGACTGTCTTGAGCCACTTGTCATGGATCCGCTGCAGTTCCCCATTCTCTGACAGTGTTAGGATCGCGGTGGACAGGTCTACTTGCAGAGGGGAATTCCTTGGAAATGCCTGATAGAGTAGTGAGTTTGGTAAGAGCTATATATATGTTTGAATTACTGAAACAAAGTTGCTACATTCTGGATATTAGATTTCTGCTGCAAATAACTGCAAGGAAGGCTCCAGAGAATGTGACCCTTTCTCTTAAGAAAAACTAATCTTAGAGTGTACCATAAGCTATGTGAACAGTAGATGGAAAATGCTTGTACTTAATGCTGTAACACTACTTTGATAATCTTGAAGGAATTATATGATAAGTTTCTGTGTATATTTCCACTAGAATAGAATGTATTTAAAGACAACTTGAAGTTCAATGCACTTACAAAGCCCCATCCACCACTGGTGAAATCTGAGCCAGCAACAGCAATCTCGCAGTAAGTTGACAAAAACAGCTCAACATAGGGGCGCTCATCAACAATGGCCATAACACCTCCTTTCTTGGGGCCTAGCTTGAGGTTTTCAGCGTATTCTTCAGGACAACCAAGAGCTTTTAGCCTCGACCGGTCGATGTTCAGTTGCCTGACCATGTAATCTTCGGCAAAGGAACCAACATGGAAACCAATAGGATAAGCACTATCTTTAAGGTCATCAATTCCTCTTATAGAAGTATCAAGTTGTTGCACGGTTAGGATGGAAGTAAGACTTGCAGTATAGCTTGATTGAATGATCAATACAACAAATAGCCATATGATCAGAACACCACGTCCTAAGGTACTCATAGTGTTTTCTCCTGGTAATAATAAAAAAAATAAGATTAGAGGTGCCACATCATCAGTACAGAGGGTCAGTTACACTGAAGGACAGAACAGGAAAGGTTAGTTTACTCACTTTGTGCAAAAAATAGAGTCGAAAAACTGAACCTGCAGAAAATAAATCATATCGTAAGAATTACTTTCAGAGGAAAGAATCAAGCCATCAGACAAGCATTTAACAATATGTGTGGAGAAGTACTTGACAGGCAAAACTAAAACCATAGTGGATAATATACCATAACATCACGTGATGAAATAGATTAAGAGAGTGCAGACATCTTTTCTTCAACCAATCTAAATTACAAGATTTAAGTTCCCTAGCTTGTTCATTGCTAGATGTTCCATTTGGACAAATTGTAAATCAATGTTGAAAAACACAGGTTAAGGCTGCCAATAAAGTGTAGCATGGCATGGAAACAATGGAAAAGTAACATCTGTAATTGAAAACAAGATGTATGTATAGTGAGTGCAAAAGATGCCATTCAGATCCTTACCAAACAATAGTATTTATTTGTTGCCGCGGCGAGCCACGAAATTCATCATTTATTCGATGCTCAAGAATCCAAATAACCACACCCACAACAAGAAAAGACGACCCTGTAACACACCACATCCCCAATGTAAATGGCTGCAAGAATGCCCAAGAAGTTGTTATATGCGTTTTGATCGGAGCCAAGATAACCAGGCCTGACTCAATGAAGGGCTGGGTGAAATCAACAATTCTAGTTCGGCTCATTGTAATTTCAATATCCCCTACTGCTGCATCTAAACCCTGCAGGATAAAGTAACCAATGATCACTACTATACACAATAAAATATGGAGGAGGAAAAAAAATTGCATGTCCACACTTACATTGGTCGCAACCATTTGTGCAAGTTGGTCATAATTAGGGTCTTTAGTACCATCGCCGAAAGGTACAAACCTGTATGTAACTGGATAAGGAAGCAATGACAGTGCTTGAGTGAAGACATCGATGCAATAGCCCTTCATTGACCCAGTAGCATTATCTTGGCTAACAATCTCTTTAAAGCTAAATCTGTTAGGGACGCCAATTTTCAACTCCTTGGCATTGGAAGGAAATGCCCAGCCTCGAGGCTTCTGTGCAGTCTCCCCGGGCCAAATCACATCATAGAGTTGTTGCTTGGCAACAGAAGTACCATCAGGAGGCTTCGAATATAGGTCCTCTGGAGGTAAAGTAGATAGCAATCTTGTATAGTTTGACCAAAAACCAATGGTCCGTATTCCACTCCCAATTACGCTTATGATATCATAGGCAGGATGACTGAGTTCATACTGAGGATTAAACTGCACTTGTCCAGACACCCCAGTGAAGTTCACATTTCTAATCTTATCCAGTAATTTGTTTCCCATCTGAAAAATACTCATGGCTTCAAGGTGAAGAGTTCCCCAGTTTCATCATGCAACCTTGAGTCATTTGTAAAGGAAATCCACCCACCATCATCAAAGAATGCATCCAGAGCACGAGCTACAATCCACACGCTATCATAAACATAAAAACCATAAGCACTGATGCGAAGATCACTGTGGTTATATTTCTTGCTCAAGCTGCTCCACCTGGACACGAGATCACTCTTCATCTGTGACTTTGGGGTGTGTGGACGTACACTCAGAACACCCTGCATGACATTTACAGTTTCAGCAGAGACGAGCGATGAATTCGCATCAAGATAAGCAGAAAGCCAATCAGTTGCAATCCACACATAGCCGTTGCCCATCATGTTGAGTGCATTAGCAATTGACAGAAGCTCGAGTCCGGATGCCGAACCAGTATGGAGGATAATAACACGAGACTCCATGTTACTGACAGCAACCAACAGATTTAAAAGCTCACTTTTCTTAGCGTTGGAACGGAACCCGACCTTGTATGAAATTCTGCAGCGTCTTGCAGTGAGTTCATCGTCCAATGCAGCAATGCCGTTTCGACCGTAATCGTCGTCGACGTATATGGCAGTCACTATCTTCCATTGGTAGTAATCGACAACTGCTGCCACTGCCGCCATTTGGTAGAGATCGCTCGGCATAGTTCGCATGAAGAATGGGAACTGGATGGATGATAGAGTTGCATCTGACGCAAAGGACATCAATGGGACTTGGAGCTCGTTTGCGATGTAAGAAATGATGTGAGCGGTAGAAGAACACTGTGGCCCAATGATTGCAATGACATCAGTCTGCATGAACTGCAAAGCTGAAAAAGAAAGGAATAGTGTGCATCATCATCACAAGTCGATCTAGAATGCAAGCACGCAGTATATATTGAAGAGTGAAATAAAAAGGGGAATTGGTATTGAAGACGGCCTATACCCTGAACCATGCCGAGGAAACCGTCATCACAACTTGTATCTCTCGTGTCAACTCGTAATGTTATTCCATTTAGAACTGTTGGATCAGAGTTGATATCATCCACTGCTGCGTGGATGGCAACATCTGAAACGCCTCCAGTGGTGGAGTTCAACCAAAGAATAGACCCAATACTCACAACTGAAGGCCTTGCAGCTAAGCCTCTGTGGATGCCATTAGGGAAGAGAAACAGGGAGATAACCAACAGCATGAGAAAAGATGTCTTCATTTTGAGCGAAATGTTTCAGAGGCTGGCTGCTGTGAACTTATGCAGAAGTTGGCAGATTATCAATAAGTTTGAACTTACAAAAAGTTGGCAAATGAAACAGCAAGCGTGAGGAACAGGAGAAGGGGACTTACGTGTGGGCTAGCGACGGCGTTCCTCGTCTTCGTGTCCTCTTCAACTCAACACCCCAGGCGGCGGCGGCGGCGGCGGTGGCGGAGGCGACCGCCTTCCTGAACAACCTGAACCTCCCCATTTGCTCGGGGTCATTTTTATCTTGGAGCCGGCTGGGCCTGTGCACTTGTGCAGCTGTGCTGTGCAGCCAGCCAGAGCCCAGACGACAGGAAGGAGATGGCGATGGTACATGGCAGCAAGTGCACACGGGGGAAGGAGCAAGGCATCACCTACTTGTAGAGCTAGCGCTTTGTTTGTTTATTTATTTGTTACTAAGTAGATAAGTGCCCGTGCGTTGAGCTAGAAATAAATCCAGTGCGATGTTCTCCAGTTCATTTCATAGCCTGCTGGCTTGTCCAGTTCGTCGATTTTGACATCTAAGAAACCCACCTGAGCTGTTGTTTCAACATCGTCATCGCCAACATCACCTTCTTTTGACCCTCACGATATCGAAGCCAAACAACTCTAAAACTAATAGTCTGTCAGCTGTCACTGATCAAAGTCCAGGCAGCTGCTGACAGTCCTCTACGATATATACTAATAATTTAGATAAGATGATGATGATTACTTAATCCGTTCTAAATTATAGTTCGTTTGGCTTTTTCAACCCTAAGTTTGACCACTTGTCTTATTCAAATTTTTGTGCAAAATATAATTTCTTTTGATGTGACTTACTTATTTAATAAATAGTCTACATGAATGATTTAAATTTAACTATATTTGCACAAATTTTTTGAATAAGACGAGTGGTCAAAGTTAAGGTTAAAAAAGTCAAACGAAATATAAATTAAAACGGAGGGAGTAGTTTTTATGACCTGCATTGCATGCCTGCATTGTTGCTGGGAACGCAGAGGGGAACGCCAACAGGCAGCAGCCCCCTGACCTGACCTCACCTCACCTCACCTGACTTGCATATATAGTGTCACACCCAATTTTAAGGATAAAATTGAATATGAATAACTCATGTGTGCCCAGAGATTAATCACACACATAAGCCGACAAATCTTTAAATAATACCATCACTGAGTGTTTATTACATAACGAATAATATTTAAATAACATAACAACGGAAATAAAGATAACTCTCGCGACGAAGCTCCACTTCACAGGGAACGTCGACTGGTTGACCATTAGCCTAGTACTCCTCATGGTAGCCTTCATAGCCATCTGAAGGGGTTGGGAAAGCAAGAGTGAGCACTTACGTACTCAGCAAGAGTAACACAGGGTTATGAAGCTCAAAAGGTTGACACTGGTTGTACTGCGGTTGCTTTTAACTTGGTCAAGTTTTACCAACACTTAGCTTTAATTATGCATAACCACATGATAAGATTAATATCCAACATTAACAATTAAACAACATGATCATCTACACTGTGAGTTTTCCAGGCCGCTCATAACCGTGAGCACGGCTATCATGATAGATTTACACTCTGCAGAGGTTATACACTTTACCCACAAGCCATGTTACCCATATGCCTGGGATCATGACTCCCAAAACACTTCCAATGTGAGCGGGCAGGGAACACTATGAAGTCTTTCAAAAGTCTTCCTAACATGTTGATAGACCCTACGAACCCAATGCAAAGGGGTATATGGGACACCCCGATGGTACCACCCGCAGCGGTCCCCACACAAGCTATACCCCATAACCAGCTCGGCAAAGGTGCCTTTCACGAACTACCAACATGCTAGTACGAATCTTTATACTTGACTAAAGCCAGAGCCATTATAGCACTTGTGGTTGTATTAGAAATCCCAGCTTTTGCCCTACAGTGGGGTCCTATTCCATGTTGCTACAAAAGCAAATTTTATCTCATTGTTGCATATATCATTAGTCAAGATTCATCTCAAGATCCATTATTGTAAAGCATAGCAAAGCTACCCATATGCATATAAACCCATTGTGACAAGGTAAAGGATAACAAAGCTATGGTATAGATCTAATAGGAATCAAATTAGACACATGCAATATGACTAGATTGAATTATGGTGAATAGGTAACAAGGATGATCCCATGTTAAACTTGCCTTGATCCCAAAGCTCTTGGTGATCCTGATCTGCTGCAAAGAACTCTTGGTCAACGAAGATCTCACCGGCTGTACTCGATCAACATCACCACGCAATCATCCGAACAATCATACACGAGGCAAACAAGACATGATCAGAACATTACACCATAAACAATAAAGAGACTTTGAAAAGGTTATAAAACAGATCTATACTTTACTACGATCACAAACATACGAGAATCACTCTAATCGGATCTAAAACGAAGAAGTTAGAGATTAAACGGGATTTTGAAGAGAGATAGGTTTAGCAAAAGCAAAGTAATTTTCTCTGATTTTCAAAAGTACTTAACATAGGTGAAACCTATACTACTGGATAGAGCATGAAAACACGGATCTAACGCAACTCGAACGGATCGATTTGGATTTGAAACGAAGAAAATATGAGCTTTTGAATATTAGAGATAAAAAGGGAATTAGGGTTTTATTTTTTTCGGAATTAAACTGAACTCAGAAAAGGAAATACGTTTTCCCGATGGAAAAACGTACTGCTGGATGACGCTTTGGACCGCGGGTTTAGAGGGAGAAAACAGAGGGGCTCTTTAGCAAAAACCGCAGGCGAAGGGGTACGGTGGATCTTGGGCCGTAGGATTAGAAGCGAGCGGATCAGATTAGATCAGGGGTGTGAGAGAGAGGGGATGGCGGCGCTGAGGCCGGAGCAGAGAGGGAGGGCGGCAGTGCGCCATGGCCGGTGGCCAGCGCACGGCGGCGCGAACTCAATCGGACACTGCGGTGCTCCGTTTTCGAAACCAAGCACACCGGGAGGTTGAGGAGAGCATCACGAACTCATCCAGAGCATTGGCGAGGCACGGGGACAAGCAGAGAGCACCGACGGCGAAGCGCGGCGGTGGCGGGCGGTCGGAGCACGGCGGTTAGGGCGCTGATGCCCTAATTCTACCGGAAAAAGGCGCAGGGAGCATGCGGGGAGCACGGCGAAGCTATTGCGGGCGTTGGCAGGGCTTGGTTGTGACGGGGGAGAGCTGTCGACGATGAACTGCGGCGGCGGTTGCCCTGTACATGGCGGCGAGGTCCACCAGCACCCAATTGCGAGGAAGAAGAGAGGGGAAGTGCGTTCGGCACTTACGCGAGGCTGATGCGCTGCTTGGCGAAGGACGAGGAGCAACCGGCGGTGCGGAACGGCGACGACGTGCTACTCGGACGGCGGCGGCGCGATGCGAGGCGAGCAGAGACTTCGCGATGGCGGAAAACGGCGCGGGTGCGTGCTATATAAAGCGGCCACGGGGTAGAGTCATACCCGGACACGAGCTCGGGCGCGGAACTCACGGGGAGCGGTTGCGGCTCGGTGAACGCGGCGACGACGCGGCGGCAGTGTCCGCTCTGGACACGGGAAGGAGGGGGAAAGAACTGACAAGGGGACCCGGGGTGTCAGTGAAAGGGAGAGGGAGAAGGAGGGAGGCGGTTGGCGCCGACATACGGGCCCGGGATGTCAGGCAGAGAGAGTGGGAGGGAGACCGCGGCGCGGGCTGTGGCGAGCTAGGCCGGCCCACTGCGGGTGAAGGCGAGGGAGGGGGAAGGCAGGCCGGGTTTCGGGCTAGCAGGCCGAAAGAGTGAAAGAGAGAGAAAAGGAGATTTCTATTTTCTGAATTTTGCAAATGATTTTCAAATAAGATTTGAATTCCTTTTTCCAAAGTTTTGCAAAGCCACACAAAAAGAATGCAAGAGCATGAGTGCATCACATAAGTTAAACCCTAACATGATAATTAATTTAAGTTTTATATATTTAATTCTATGCTTCACAGAATGCTTTAAATTAAATCAAATTCAAACTCACATTCAAATCTATTTTCTAATTCAAATTTTTAGGGTGTTACATATAGGCTTCCTTCCGAGGGCCGAGGCCGCGTCGTCGTGCTCGTGCATGGCTCATCACTGACCTTCGTTGCCGTGAGCCTGCCTGCCTGTGACGCCAAAGATCATCTGCAACTGCAGCCCAGGGGCAGGCATCTTCTTGATATACAATGCAACTTCTAGCTATAGCTATGGCACAGTAGCCTACTACTGCGGTCTAGTTGTAACAGGAGCGTTCGGCTCATTGTTTCTGCGGTTTATAAACCGTTTGATACTATTTTGTTGTGTAAGAAAATACTGTATTATCACTGAATGGACAAGTTCATAGCACAGTACCTCTCAAAGTCTCACAGACATTTTACCATGCATATATACGATCCATCTCAAGTCCTCAAGATCGGGCAAGGACAGTCTACTAGCAAGTACTGTACTGTATCTACGGTACAAGATGTGATATTAGAGACAATAATAATGAGCTAGGAAGGGTGACAGCTTGTGCTTGCTTATAGGGGACACAGCTTCCTTGCAACAATAGTCATTTTCAGTACTTGCTGAAGAAGCTACTGGATCCTCTATCCATCCATCCGTCCGTCCGTCCATCCATCCATCTCAGTATACTTTTAGTTCGAAAAAATAATTTTATATAGCATGTGACCTAAGTCATGACGATCGAAGTAGTCATGCATGTGTGTAATAAAAATAAGCAAGTCATCACCACCCATTTTATTCATTATTAGACTGTTGCTAACTTTACTTCTTGTGATGAATGTCAATATATATAGAGTATGAAAAGGACAAGTATACATGCATGGATTTCATCGTAACAATGAGTAAAGCTATTATATTACATTACATGTGGGAGACAAGCAAGTAAATTTTATGCTGGAATTAGCAAGTAGGAAGGAACCAAGAACTAAGCTTTGATGCAGCGGCCAATCAGATACGTACTTTCGGACTGTAACAGCAGGCTGCAGCTGCAGGCTAAGTAGGGCGTCCCCAACAAGGCAGTACTGGATAGCGATTTGATTAATTACATGGAGGAGAGACTACTAACTAACTACTCTGTGTAGCAAAACCGTTCAGTCGCTGACGATGAGTTCATTGCCCAGCTCGCACGACTGTCCCTGTCTTGGTAGGTAGCCCAGTCCCACCTGTGCAATGGGACTGGCATTTTTTTCATTTTTTTTATTCACTCTGCTGCCGATTTAGTTCTTCTTGTTGAGGATTGCCCTTACCGTCTGGGTTTGGTTGCTATTGCTACCACTCCTAATAAGCCCAGCCAAAAAATTGGCCAAAGTTTAATTTGCATTGTCACCCTTTGGACTTGGAGGCTGCAGCAAGATATATGATCTACTGGGGTCCATTTCACCTTTTCCCTGTCCACCATAAAAAAACAAACCTACGTGTTGTTGTTTGGAGAAGCTTCTAGCAGGCTGAATCGCCGTGCTCTCCCACTCTCTATTCTTATCTTCACCTTTTTACATAGAGGTCCCCTTACAAACCCTTATTTACACCAACACTCCCCCTCAAGATGGGTTGAAGATATCTAACATGCTCATCTTGTTACAACTCAACTCAATCTCATTAGGTCCTAGACCCTTTGTGAAACAATCCGCTAATTGATTACATGATTTTACATATCCAAGCCTTAGGATCCCACTATCTAGCTTCTCCTTAATGAAGAATCTATCTATCTCCACATGCTTGGTGCGATCAAACTGGACCGGATTGTTTGCAATGTTGAGTGCAGCAATATTATCACAATGAAGCATCATTGTCTCATTTCTTAACACCCGCGGCTCCTTTAGCAAGCTTTTTAGCCACAACATCTCACACAAGCTCAATGCCATTGCCCTATACTCAGCCTCCGCAGTAGACCGAGCCACAACTGCTTGCTTCTTGCTTCTCCATGAGACAAGGTTGCCTCCCACAAACACGCAATACCCAGAGGTAGACCTCCTATCATCCTTGTTGCTTGCCCAATCTGCATCACAGTAACCCTCCAAATCCAAGTGCCCATTTTTCCTAAACCATAACCCCCTTCCAGGGGTTCCCTTCGGGTATCTCAAAATCCTATAGACAACATCCATATGTCCCATTCTTGGATCATGCATATACCTGCTCACCACACTCACGGCATAGGAAATGTCAGGTCTCGTATGACACAGGTATATCAGTCTTCCTACCAATCTCTGATATGTTTCCTTGTTCACCGAATCCGCATTGGGCACTGATTTGATGATTTTTATCAATGGGGGTACTACATGGTTGACATCCCAACATGCCAGTTTCAGCCAGCAGATCAAGGACATATTTCCTTTGAGAGAGAACTATTCCTTTAGGCGACCTAGCAATCTCAATCCCAAGAAAAAACCTAAGTGGTCCAAGATCCTTTACCTCGAAGGCTCTACCTAAATTTTCCTTCAAATATTTGATTTCCTCCACATCATCTCCTGTAATCACAATATCATCCACATACACCGCCATAATGGTGATAAGTGTTCCTCTATGCTTATAGAAGACAGTATGATCACCATTGCATTGTGTGTAACCCATACCACAACTGCTCTCCTGAACCTGTCAAACCATACCCGAGGTGACTGCTTTAGTCCATAGAGTGACTTTTTAAGTCTGCACACCTTCCCAACAGTTTGACTATTCGCAAATCCCGGTGGAATTTCCATATAGACCTCTTCCTGCAAATCACCATGTAGAAATGCATTCTTCACATCCATCTGATGTAGAGGCCAACCAAAGTTAGCTGCACAAGAGATTAGGGTCCTAACAGTAGCCATCTTTGCCACTAGAGCAAAGGTCTCATCATAATCAATGTCATATGTTTGACTATAGCATTTTGCAACCAATCTTGCCTTATATCTGTCCACCTCTCCTTTTGGGTTTTGCTTCATAGTGAAGACTCACTTACAGCCCACAACCTTTTTACCTTTTGGAAGTGGGACCAGTTCCCAAGTCTTGTTCTTCTGAATAGCATGCATCTCTTCTCTCATGGCTGCATTCCAGTTAGGATCCTGTTTTGCACACCTCCAGTCCCTTGGAATAGGCACTGTTTGTAAAGATGCAACAAATGCTCTAAATGCAGGTGAAAGGCGAGAGTATGAGAGGAAGTTTGCAATATCATGATCTGTACTAGGATGCTCGAAACCATAGCGAATAGGAGGTTTTCCAAAATTAGATCTAGTATCCCTACGTTGTGCAAGAGGTAACTCTACATGCTCAAGGTTAGGAGGAACATTACCATTAGATGCAGAGAGATTTGAGGAGAGATCTGGGACTGAAGAAACAGGCTGTTGTGGTTGTGATTCACTGATTTGCTCCCCCTAACTAACACCTGAATCTCCTCCTTTGGTACACTATTGGCTCTTTTGCAACTATTTGCTCCCCCTGACTCCTGAACCTCCTCCTTTGATACACTATTGGCTCCTTTGCATTCTCAGCATTCACCTCTTCACTTCCTTCATTGATTAATATCTGCTCATTCTCATCGCCAACCACCCCATCACCATTTATCTCTTCACCTTCACAGTCACCATCCTCCTGAGTTTCAAACCTATCCATTGGACATGGGATGGTACCAACAATCACCTCTTTTTGAACATCAGCTCCTTTATTCTCCCCCTCTCTATTGTCACTGAGGGTGACAGAAGAGAATTCCTCTAAGAAAGGATCAAGATCACTTGGCTTTATGTAGTATGGTTCAGACTCCCTAAACGTCACATCCATACTCACAAACAGTTTTCTTCCAATAGGGTCCCAACACTTGTAACCCTTTTGTGTAGAAGAATATCCAACAAAAAAAATACACTTCACTGCCTGAGGATCCAACTTACCAACCGAAGGTCTATGGTCCCTCACAAAGCACACACAACCAAACACCTTTGGGGGTACTTTAAATTCTTGTTGTCCCAGCAACAGCTCTGCAGGTGACTTCATACCAAGGATCCTAGATGGCATACGATTAATTAGATATGCCGCTGTTAGCACTGCCTCACTCCAGAGATATTTGGGCACATTCATCTGGAACATGATTAACCTTGCTACCTCTAACAAATGTCTATTCTTCCTCTCAGCTACACCATTTTGTGGTGGGGTACTAGGACAAGTAGTTTGATGTATAATCCCATGTTCTGAAAGATACTCCCCAAAATCATTGTTCACATACTCCTTTCCATTATCGGTTCGAATAACCCGAATTTTAGTATTAAATTGGTTTGCAACCAATTTATGAAAGTCCTGAAAACACTTAAGAACCTCATGCTTACCCCTAAGCATGTAAATCCATGTCATACGAGTGTGGCAGTCAATAAAGGTGACAAACCACTTAAAGCCACTCACAGATGTAACTGAGCAGGGACCCCAAACATCAGAATGTATTAACATAAAAGGTTCACAACTCCGGAGGCCAATACTAGGATAAGTTGTCCTTGTATGCTTCCCAAGTTCACAGGCATCACACACGAGTTTCTTTGTGTCCACACCCTTAAAAACACCAGGATATAATTTATTCAAGGTTTCAAAAGGTACATGTCCTAACCGGCAATGAAGAAAGTACATATCCCTCTCTTGTTCAGTAGTTGCTGCCAATGTTGACTGCTCCTGATTGATGAACCACAACCCATTACGCCTGACTCCAGTCCCAATCACTCTCCCTGTCCTCTTCTCCTGAAAGATACAAAAAATTTCATCAAATGTATCAGTGCATTTGAACTGATCTACAATTGAACTAACAGATATGAGATTGACTGGGAAGGAAGGAACATGCAAAACAGACGATAAGTGAAGGGATGGAGTGCACTCTATAGATCCTACACCATGAATGGGTTGGGAGGTACCATCGATAGTTTGAATAGTTTCAGAATGAGAGTGTGGGGTATATGTTTTAAAAGAACTAGATATGCCTGTGACATGCTTGGAAGCACCTGAATCAATGACCCATTCTATGTTATGCCTACATGTGGATGCAAATGCCTGTGCCTGAGTACCTTTGTCCAAGTGAGCATAGTTGGCAAAGTTACCAAAGTGACTGGTGATGGGAATCACAGAACCAACTGGAGTGCTAGAGACTTTAGATGCTTTGAACTTCTGTCATTGTTCCCATTGCTTGACTTGTTCTCCAGTTAAGGTGAGAGACTAAGTCTCAGCCTTAACTTGAGGGCCACTCTCTATGGTAGGACTCTCCATAGCTGCATTAGCTTGAGGGGCACCATGGCCTCTACCACGTCCTCCTGCACGTCCACCGCCACGACCACCGCGGCCTCCACGAGCTCCACCCCTACCACCATAGTTTTTTGGAAGAGGACAATTGTAGCTCATGTGTCCCTTCTCCCCACAGTTGTAACACAACCTCTTTGCCACAGTGGTATAGGCTGACTTCACAGAATTATCACCACTCATCATCTGAAGCCTACTTTCCTCAATGACCATGGCTGACACAACTTCCTTCATAGTAGGTAAGCTAGCCTGGTGACAAAAGGCAGCCCTCCTACTCTCAAACTCAGGATCTAAGTTCTTCAGAAAATGAGTTACCCTTCTGTCCTCAACCCACTTCTGGACATCATGTGCATCCTGTGGATCCCTCGTATGGAGTGGAGCATAGTGATCCAGTTCTCCCCACAAGTACTGCAACTCACTAGCATATTGCTCCACTGATCGCCCTGCTTGTTTCACTGCATCAACCTTATTCTGAATCTCCATCATTACCATCACATTCCCCTGCTTGGAGTATCTGTTACTCAGAGTTTTTCATATTTGTGTTGCACTATGCATAGCTTCCACCACCTTACTAACTGACGGTGACATGGAGGCCAATAACCATGCCACTATGGTAGAGTTTGTCGTGTGTCAAACTCTCCACTCGGGACTAAGCTTGTTAGCCGGCTCAACACAATCCTCCATCAAATAGTTCTCTACCCCTTTCCTCCTAGTATCACTTGCACTCTTCTAGACCAGCTCAAATAATTCTTACTTCCCACTAGCTTCACATCATTTGGAATGAGTTCCAATTTGAGTTCACGCACCTCCCTATGACCAATTAGATTCATCTCCAAGAGCTCCTGAATCATGGTCCTCATCTCACTCTTGGTAATTAGTGGATCACCTTCACCATTACCACCACTGTTATGCTGCTCACAGGCTACCTTCCTTGCCTCCTCTTCTGCTTTCCTCTTTGCTTCTGCCTCTGGATCCATCACCCCCCTTTTTTTATCAGAACTTTCTCAAATAACCAAAAAAACAACACTAGCAACCAAGCCTCTACAGCACAACACCCTTATTCCTCCTTTCACCACCCTGCTGTCACAGCAGTCTGCCTCTCACGTCACTAGCAGAGCAGCACACAACACCAACACCAAAACCAGAGCAGCACAACACACGGGAGTGAATCCCACTCCCCCTTTCCTCCTTTACCTTTCTGCTCAGCCATAGGCAGCAGCACACTCACTGCAGAAAGCAGAGCACCAACACCACACCCTTTCCACGACTCCACCTGCTCTGCAGCCCACCGACCTACGCTCGCCGCTGGGCTGGATCCACGCGCGCAACTTGAGCTGCACCGCCGTCTGCTCAGAGACCGCCTCCGCTCACACGCCCGTGCGTTGCACTGCACGCGCCGACACTCGCGTGCCGCGCCCGCGCGTCCGCCTGCGCACGCGCCGACGCCCGCGTGCTGCTCGTCTGCACACACGCCGACACCCGCGTGCAGCACCCGCGCGTCCGCCCGCGTGCTGTTGAGCCGCAACCCGCTCGCGCGCGCGCCGCGCCTCCACTCCACCTGGCCGCGCAGCCCCTGCCGGTGCGCCGCCGCTCACAGTAGCTCGCCCACGCCGCCGCCGCCTGAGGTAAGCCTAACCCTAGCTCGTGATACCATGTTGTTGTTTGGAGAAGCTTCTAGCAGGCTGAATCGCCGTGCTCTCCCACTCTCTATTCTTATCTTCACCTTTTTAAATAGAGATCCCCTTACAAACCCTTATCTATACCAACACTACGAAATTTATTTGCTTCCCAAACAGATGCATGAACTGGTTTTTTTGACAACAAAATAAAACAGATGAACTGGTTGTTGGTCGTGACCATGGTGGGAGGGTACCAGCCCAAGCAATTTTATCATGCGTGTAAATTTTATCATGCCGGTGAAATCTTGACACAACCAAAGATGAGATAAGTCAGGACTCAGGACACCACTTTTCAGAAAAAAATAAATAAAAAGAAAATCAGCAAGGCAAAATAATAATGGTACTAAATCATCGGCTTATTCTTGCTCGTGTGTTTTGTTCTTGTTTTTTAGGGAGAGAAACATTCTTGCCCTTTTTCTTCGTCTTGCTGTTTGCTGTCTTTGGAACAGAGGTCACTAGAGTAAAATGGATGATTATGATTTCATAGTTTGAGGACCCAAATGAGAATCGCATAGCCATGCAATTTACTCAGAGTCCCAACTAGCATCATCTTCTGCACTACCATGCAGTTCTTCGGCTTATTCAGCCCTTGGCTCGTCAGTAGGAGTTTCCAGCAGCTGGAAACGGACCATTTTTTATTTTTATTTTTGGGGAAACCCACAGCGACCAGTGGTTGCCTGAACTACATCTAATTTGTTTGCCTATAACTGAACATGGATCAATTTGAGATTTCAGAGTGTTTCAACTTCATGTGTCAGGACAATAATGATTTGTCCCAGTATCTCAAATTCTTTATGGGTAGCCCATTCTGCCTCATTAGTTCGACAACCCCGCTGCCTAAAGTACCATCAGCCAGCCCATTCTGGGTTTGCCACCAAGCTTCATATAACTAGGAAACAATTTGCCCAAGTAACAATTATGAGTCATGACAATATGATTAAGCACGGCCGGTAAAATCACTCGCTCTTTATGCCCATGTACACTGTAAGATCTGAGGTGTTTCCACCAGCTGATTCAACCAGTGAAATCCATAATAAAATTCTTGTCTGCAAAAAAGCAAAGCTAGATATGATGCATGAATGCATCGGCCCAATCAGAGTTCTAGTGAATTCCTTAACGAATCAGGTGCACGTCAGGACATCGCAAGTAACAGCATCTATTTTCCCTCATCTTCCACTCTCCAGTCCAGGCCAAATAATCCACAAAGCGAAAAAAAAAACCTGTATCATGTTGAACCATTTCTAAGGATTGGTCATCAAGCCCGTTTAGCTGTCAGATGACCTTACACGAAAACTGTCTTCCTGTGCTTAGATCTAAATCCTCCTAGAATTCTAGTCCACCTTTTTGTTGCCTTTGGAACTATCGTCGTCTTGCTCTTCTTCTGCACCGCCTTCCTCTGCCTCAGCTTTTAACTCGTCAAACTCCAGTAACTGAATTTGTAAGAAATGTGGTCAGAACTCAGAAGGTCCTGCATTCTGATAAATATTTTATAACATGCCGCCTTTTGTGGGAAACAGAAAGGATAAAACTTTTGGAAGGCAACCCCTCCTCCCCCACCCCAGCCCCCAAAAAGGATGGTACATAAATGAAACAAATGACCAGGAAATTGAACTACAGATCGCCATCAAGGCATCAACATTCTTGAGTTCAATTATCAAGTGTAATAGTAGTTAATACCAACGCAACATAAGGATGAGTTCTTCATGACTAACAGTAGTACTTATAGAGATAGAGTCATAAGTACAGGTACCCAAATGTACAAATGAAAGGGCCATAAGGCACCTGAGTCAGTCAGATACTCCAAGTGAAGCAATCAGATTGCAAACAAGAGTTATTTGCATTCTTTAAAAGACACTAGTTTACACCCAACACTAAACTGTAGAACTGTACTAAGAAATTTACTTTTGCCACGGAATCCTTTCCTTGCATGCGCAACGCTAGTTTTTAAGATATGACATGGTTTTGTAGTAACAGTTAGAGACAAACATCAGCCAAGCAAAAAATTCAGGAACAGAATTAGGCACATCCAAAGAAGCATATTTACTGTGTCTAACAGTTCATCTTTTATTTAACTTTTATGCTACTCAAAGTTCAAGGCAAAGGATGAGTTAAGAGGCTAGACAAAACTTTTTCTTTGGAATGGTAGCTGCAGTAAGTATTCAGAATCTGACCTGTTTCACTTCTCCATACCACAGACAGGGAACAGCGACGAAACCAACCACACCAGGAACAAGGTATAGTAGAGCAGGCTGCAAAAATCCCCCAAAAAATATAGTATTAATACTACAGGGATGGCAAAAACAAGGGGAAACAAGACAATATAAACCTGAGTAACAAAACTCACCTGTGCAGCTTGAAACCAGTTCATTATAATGATGGTCACCGTCATACCCACAGCGTATCCCAAAAATGCACTGTTGAAGTAACAGTTCTTGATACCTCTTGAAACATCAAAACGCAAGGCAAGTGCAACAAATATACCTGGAAGCAAAAGTATAAATACAAATTATGTGCTGAATGACTTGGAAACTGCTTAGATTCAGATTCAAATATCACATTTTTGTATGTAACTTGAATCAATTGAAATTATAATTTGCTTCTGTTCCTACATATTGTGTGGTCCTTCAGGGGCCAGGAATGGACACAAATATTGGTTGTATTGGCAATAACTTAAGGCTGCATGCAACGAGATGGTCTAAAAGTATATCTGAGCATGGTTGTAGCAATATGGTGCAGAGCATGATCTAAATCCAGCAGGACCAATTCTAGTTACAACATTGATTCTCTGTCAAGTGCTACAAATATTACATAGATACCAAAAGTAACCATATCATAAATCTAAAATTCTGATCAATCCCCATGAATCAACAAAAGCAAGAGCTCCATTGATACATCATATGAATAAATGATCCTTACTCAGAGGTTGATATTACCGTTCAATAACGGGGGGAAATCTACATCACTGCAAAGCATAATATAACATAGCACAAGGAAATATTTTTTTATAACTAACCAGGTATTACAATGTCACCAAGGCCAAGCATGGAGAATCAAGCAAACAGTGGGAAAACCCTTACCAAGAGAATGGCTCCCGTTTTAAATGATCCCAAGGACAGGATCTCAATCCCCTGCGAAATTGAAGCGTTAAGGTTCTGGTAAACTAAAAACTGGTGCGTAAAACAAATAAAATGATTTTAGGTTTTATTCCATAGTCTTTAGTGATGTAGTTAAATCGTGCAAACAAAACTGAATACAGAAAGCCAATCCCAGAACATTGTTTGCAAGCCAATGCTTCTTTGACGCATACCACAAGCAAAAGAAAAATCCAGGTATTGAAGCAACAATCTGGGATTTTGTGAACTCCACTGAGAGTGCTGAAATAAGAAACTCATGGGCTTAAACCATCTTCAAGAATAAAGAGTAAAAAGGGAGGCTAGTGGCATAGTTAAATCCAATACTCGCTGTCCTTGTTCTGAATTAAGAGTCTAAGACTCATAAGAAGTCAATAACTCAATATCAAATGCAAAGGTTGTATCAACAGTTAACTCCATGACAGCCATTGTAACCGAAATCTTGTAATACGTCTATTGCAGGAGGAGAAATGGAAGCTTCCATGTCCACATGGAGAAATATCATTTTATCCGTAGCAAGGTTGAAAGAATCAATGGTGAAAAAGCTCGAGTTCATTCAGTACACAAAATAATATACCAACTCTTAGTCATCACACACCATTTTTTTAAATGCACAAAAGTAGTTAAAAACAATCAAATAGTGCTCTAAAATAGCACTGAAAACATAGGTGTAGTAATATTTCAAGATCTGCATAACTGGATCAACAAGACTAAGCACAAAAGTAAGGGAGTCAGGATCATACAGTGGAAAAGTGGAGCCCGCCAGACGATGAGATTATCATTCCACTCTTTTGGAAGAAAACGTTTTATAGAAGGAAGCAGTGTTGCACTGCTTAAGAAAGGCCTCATAAGTACAGCAGATAAACAGCTTAACATGTCTGCAAAACCTGTTCCAAGAAAAAATGGACTTACGAGAGAGCAACAATGCCTAGAATGAAAAAGTAGGCAGTGAGCACAGCGTTGACCAAGTCTTTTGAGAGAAACTTGAATAGAAGGAATAGTGATAAAAGCATAGCACTTCCAACTAAGGGGAACCGCATAGCATGCTCCTTTGACATGGTCTCCTGCATAATAACAAATGCAAAAATAACTCAGTTTTTTTTTTTGACACGAGGAAACACCCCATTTCCATTGAAAGCACAACACGGAAATACAAAGTTAAGCGTTCAGAGAGGCTTCCAAAGAAAGAAGAAAACAAGACAAAGGCTACTCTGCTCGAACAATTTTGTCTGAATCAGACAACCAGAATGAGCAGCAGCAGAAGGAAGTTCTAGGCCAAACAGAAGGTTTTAACACTGCAACAGAGAACTACTAAGACTATAAAAGGAGCAGGATCATGCTGAGACAACAATCGAAGTCCCTCAGTCTAGCGTTGCTTCACTCTGATTAATAATTCAGTTGGTCGCATGAGTTTCATACAAGTCACAGCAATAGCCAGCAGATACATCAACACAGATTACTTACAGAGGGTGCAGTTGGCTTGACAGAACGGTAGCAACCCACATAGACGGTAAGGCATGCTGTCAGTACCACATTCACATTTGGGTTTACGTTAACCACAAGTGGAGCCAAGCTAAGACCTGCATATTGTAAAAATACATATGCTGCTGAGATCAGCACGGGCTCATTATATCAAAGAGAAAGGAAGAAGGTAAGGAGCGCTGTAAAGGCAGTGTTATCTCAACTGCACAATTAACGTACCGGCAAGAGCCAAATTGGCAGCGCGTTCATGCGTCCTCATTGTTAGGAAATAATCTGGGAGACTAGCAAGGTGCCCTTTGTTGGAATATCAAAGTGAACCTGTGAAGATGATGATGCAGAAGAGGTGTTATCTCGGTGACATACAAATAAGGAGTTAACAGAGCAAGTTCTGATCTGAAGCAGCAAGTGTTTAAGTTCTTGATCGAATAATCAGTAATGCGAACAGTGGAAGAAATATGTAACGATAGAACAGATGTACTTTTATACAATTTGTTTTCCATTTGCAGTCCATAATCCAAAAGCTGAGTGTTTTGTTCAGCAGTACTGTAAGGTCATAGAATGTTACAGCTATTCACACTGAAACCCACAAGTCATAGAACTTGGGACTTGGGAGGTACGACAGCATCGAGGACACTATTAGTTCCCAAGTAAAATCATGCAGTAATGCAATAGAAAGTTGTCATGGTCTTGAACTCCTGAATCCTGATGCCTTTCATCTCATAACTAAATTACCAAATTTTCCATATGAACCCTTAACAGAATTATTTTTTCCTGAAAACCAACTTAGCAGTGGGAACTCCCAAAGATCTGGTCCGCAAAACCCAGAGGCGTAATTTGATTTTATAATTTCATTTTATTTTTAACATATATACGAAAAAGGCCATCACCTGGGATTACCAAGTCCAACAGGGTTTCAAGACATCAGGTGGGGCGCAAGCGCAACTGGGATCGATACAGCGAGCCGTAGAAGAGGATAATCGAGCAGTGATCACAGCAATCCGCAGGCCGCAGTAAAACAAAACATCGCACAAAACGAACTGGACTGACGCAGGCAGTAAGATTATACGTATATGAATCGAAACCCGCAGCCGCAGTAGAGAAATAAGAGATCTTGCTGCACGAAACGAACGACCTCGTGTACAACGTAGAGCGACTAGCGTTTACTCACCAAGGAACGAAGAGATCAGTCACCGGATCTCGAGCTGTTGTTGACCCCGCGCCACCGGTGCAGTGCAGCCCCGGCAGAGGAAGGTTTTGGCCGGGGTGACGAAGGGAGGAGCACGGCGGTCGGAGGGGCAGCCCGCGTCTCCGCGGGGAGCGTTTTGTGCTTGCGGCTCAGTGTGGTGTGGTGTGGGTGTGGCCCACCAACACAAGGTACTTGTGACAAACAGGTAAAGTTGATCAAAATTAAATTACACCCCGGTGATAAAACATGTGTACTAAGCTCAGAATAAAGTTTTGTTAAACAATCAAGCTAAAATACAGTAAGGCCCCATTTAGTCCTTGGAATTGAATTTATTCTAAAATTAAATGTTAGATTCTAAGGACATGTTTAGTTACTCCATTTTGCAAAATCTTTTTGCATTTTGGACTACTTTTTTGCAAAATAAAACTAAACATGGGTACCAAATTTTGCAAAAAGTAGCCCCCCAAAATATTTTGTATTTGGCACCCAACACACCAAAAACCAAAATATTTTGCACCGTTGCGCGTGTCAAACCTCTCTTTCCCCTATATTTTGCAAAATATTTCACTGTATCTAAACAGGGGTGCAAAAAGATTTTGCGTTTTGCATTTTGAGCGCAAAATTTTTTTGCAAAAACTTTTCACCACTTCTCACAATCTAAACACAGCCTAAACTAAATAGGCTAATCTATTAAGGAGATTCAAATTCGTCAAAAATGAATGAAACAATCCAAATGATCCCTAAATAAATTTTAACTTTTAGATTGTTTGTTTTCAAAACATTGGTTATTTGTGTACAAATTTTATTGAAAATACTTGTTAAATGACCAAAATTTGAAGGATTCTAGAAAATACATTCTATCTTATCTTAGAACAAACCGGTGGTTAAATATTTGCTTCAAAAATTGTGCAAAGTAAAATGTGACCATTGGCATGTACTTTTTACCTTTGGTAACAATTTTGAAAATTAAGAGTTCTATGGACTATATCTATATCGATATCTTCTTCTTTTTTATAAATATATCTATATCTTCTAATATTCTATATCTATATGGCTATGGCTATATCATATCTCTTATAAAGCTAATCTCCACTCCAATTTTGTCTCAACATGTAGACTATCCACATCATCAACCACTAGTAGTCATGTCATTGAACTAACTTTCAACCTCTTAATGCAAGATAATCACGTTCACAATTACTACATCCTCCATCCTAAATTATGCGACGTTTGATTTTTTTCAACATAAGTTTGATCACTCATCTTAAATAAAAACTGTGCAAAATATCACTTCTTTTGTCATGAACTACTTTATTATTAAAAGATTTTCAAGAATGGTTTAAATTTAAATTTAACTATATTTGCATTTTTTAAAAATAAGAAGAGTGGTCAAACTTAGGATTAAAAAGTCAAACGTCTTATAATTTGAGATGAAGGAAGTACTTCCATTCCATCATCTTATGATTCAACTTAATTATATTAGATTTTTAGATTTCTTCACTTCCTTGCTCAATATGATAAAAATGGATGTAAGAACATGTATATTTAACTCATATATGCAAGAATTTTATTTCTACAAAAGTCCCGCAGCAACACGCATGTATCTTTCTAGTTATATCAAAGGAAAGAAAATCAACAAAGAAATGGTTCGTGATTTAAAGAAAAGAAAATCAACAGTTTAAAATAAATGGTTCGTGATTTAAAGAAAAAAATCAACAGTTTAAAAGAAATGGTTCGTGATGACAAATTGGCAATGTCAACGAGTGCACAACACTTTTCTAACTTCTTGGGTACAATTGGTGCATTGTTGGTCATAGATAGATCGTACAGCAAAGAAGACAAGCACAGGATGAGATCTTCATATGTATTGCAAAGAAGACATTGAGAATAGAGATCTTCAAATGCAGTGAAAAAAAATGGCAGTCCAACTGTATTTAGCAAATTGCGTCCACAAATTTCGAACTTGTTATGGCAGTCCAACCGTATTAGCAAATTGCGTCTTCAATCTAAAATGCATATAATATTCGGTTATCTTCTAACAAAAATGCATATGATCTTTGGTGATGATCTTCTATCTAAATGCATACTGTATGACCTTCTGTGATATTCGATCTAATAAATGCATATGATCTTCTGTGATCTTCGATCTAATAAATGCATATGATCTTCTGTGATCTTCGATCTAATAAATGCATATGATCTTTGGTGATCCGTGGTGATGCAGTCATCAAACTCAACAACAGAACCTCAGAATAGAGCATTCAGATTTCCGATAGCACTGACAGGATAGTTCAACCGGCCGTTTTTTAAAAAACTGTAGTTCATCAGTATACAAAATCTGATGTTCAGTTGCTTTCTCTACAGATCAGTCTAAGCTTTTGACCAAGATTATCATATGACACGAATTACATGTCCCGTTTACAAGAAATACGAGTGAAACACAAACAATCAGAATTGGCAGCTTCATGTTTCTCTAAATGGTGTCATGGACTATTAGAGCTTTGTTCTTTGACATTTCCCAGCCTGTTGCCTGTTTTGCTTTGACAAACAACATTCTGTCCGGCATGTCATAGTTCATCATCGATCTGGATGGTAGCACTGGAAAGAAAAGGAAAGGCATATTTTAGAGCAACTAAATTAGGAGAAAAGTGTGTGATTGCGAATGTAAAACATGCCAGCATTGTTATTTATTTTATTTACCAGTGTTAAAGAATCTAACAGCAGACATGGCACTGTGACAATTTTGTTTCGAAAATTTGGCTGAAAGTTGGATCATTTTTAGAAAAAAAACACCACAATGACACACATGCTCACTTAAATTCTTTATATGCAGGCACAAAAAGCAATTATCAGGTATGACATACCTTGTGGGTTGACAGTGTTTGCTAATATCTTCACAAAGGGCCTTGCTTATATTTTCTGATTCTGTGGAGCTTGTTTTTATCCACTCAGCGAGCTGCAGATGAACCAGGAAAAGAATCAAAATCCATAAGATCATGTTCCGACTAAATGACATTGAACGCAATTTTTAAGCATCCCAAACATTAGGTGTTACTCCGTATTTGCTAAAACAAATCTGTAGTCAATTCCACCCAACACAAGCCTACCTCATCCTCTGTTTCCTCCAGTAGCCTGTGTAGTAAGGGAAGCTGGTTAGCTCATCCACTCAAATAGTTGGTATGATTCTTACAGAAATCACAGAAAGCCAATATTATCTTTACACAACCAATAAAGTTATATGCTTTAAAGCACATGGTGACTGAAGACTTTGTTTAGCCTTGCCTTGGAGTCAAGTAAACAAGAGCGAAACTTAACTGGTAATAAAAATAATAATCAGAAACTAGGAAAATGCATGCATGAACAAACATGTTTGGAAGGGGAGGGGAGGGGAGGGGATGTAATTAACCAATGCACATACAAATTTTGTATCCACGCAAATGAGAACAAGGTTATGCATACATTCTATGTTCTGCAAGCTAAATATTAAAAAAAACACTAAAAATTTCAAACAATATATGCTGCCTACTCTATCAGTCATTTTTAAAAAAATTACTGGGAAAATATTGTACCTTCCACAGAAGGTGGACAAATTTTTCGAATGTGCTCGTGCTGCTGCCTTCTTTCCTGCAAAAAGAACAACAACAAGCAATAAATGTTAGATATTTAGAAACAGTCCTTATACACAGATAAATGTTTCATTACAATGTAGCAAAACAAACCCAAAGGCCGTGCTTGTTCTTTGCTTGGCAAGCATTCAGCATCATGATGCACATTAAGAAAATGCAAGTTCATTACCTTGTCCTGGATAAATTACTAAGGCCATTTATTTTTGTACTATCCTCCAAGATTATATATTTACATCACTGAATCTAAATTGCTTGTAATAAGTCTATCATGTAAGCACATACAGTAACTATAAAAAACACAGTTCTAAACCTGGTCCCTGCATTTTTCTGGGATGATGCATGCAAGAGAACAATTAAGAGACAGAAAGTATTAGCATAATTACTATGGATTGACATCGCACTTCGGGCTCTCAGTTAGGCCATCAGAAGAGTAAATGGGAGCCACCAAGTTGGCAAAAATTACCAGTTTGAAAGCTATTCCAGTCTGTTACTTTAACCCATCCCTTTTCGCCTGATTCCAACTGCATACAAAAAAATATTCAAAGTACACTAAAAGCTGAAAACTCAGTTCATATTGGTGGGATGTTTATAACACTCGATACATAGAAAAGGATGCAGCGTCAATAAGATAGTGTTCAGTGCAAATTCTAGAGCAATTATAAATCTTTATTTCCTACCTTATTTAAGGTATAATCTTGCATCTTATCACATAGGCCATCCAGAAGTTCTACAACCCGAAGCTCACTAACCCTGCACCATGCATACAGAACCAACTACAAAAGTAAGCAACAAAATATGTCCATAAGTTGCTATAAACATGTGAGGCCAAACCGCCAAAGGATGCTCATCAACATCAAATAACAACCATGTGGAATATTAACTTATGGATTATTCCAATTAATATTGTTCAATATGCATCATTTTTTTCATTAAAATACATATGTGCTCATTCTGTTTTTTACCTGTAATCAATGACCTTCCCCTCCCTCTGACCTTTAGAATTTAAGCGGTTGCGCAAGTCCAAGTGATTTCTCGGCTTCTCCTGCATTAGAGGATTCAGAAACACAAAAGAAACTGATCAAATGGTGCCAACACCAAAGAAGTAATATGCTGCTAAGATTATGGAACGATTGCTTTGTCAATTGTAAAAACTTATTTTCGTACTTGAGAAACATAATAAAGGTACTATTTAATAGAAATAAAACCATAATCAGCATTGTAAAGAATGGTTGGAAACTTGGAATTCACTTAAAAAGAAGTTATTGATTCACTTACACTCGAAATCCCAATCTCCAGCTCTGCCTGGAAAGAAGATAAAGAGACACATCAGAATGTATAAAGTGTGCATCGCAAATTGCTGGAACAAATGCAGCATATGAAACACAAATCCCATTTGCTGACAGTAGAGAGGCACTAGCATATGTCACTGGAACTCAAATTCAGTCTCTCAAACAAAATGGCCTATTTCCCACTACCTCTGTACAAGCAATTTCAAGTTATCAACACAACGGTGCTAGTCAGGGTCCTGTATCTGCACAAGTTCAAACTTTGACTCCACCAGAATCGAAATTATTCAGAGAACGCTACAAGATCCAGGCCACGATCTGTATTGGATTATAGCTTCACGAGGAGCGGAAAAGATCGAAGCTAATTTCCTCACTTCGCTAACGTAAAACGTTTGCAAGACACACTTAATAGGGTGCTTCGATGGGAGTAGAGAAAGGCGAAGAGAAGAGGGAACTTACAGCAACGGCCTTGCAGGCGGCGCACTTGTCACCGATGGCGGATGCAGAGGTGACGGCCGCCGCGAAGATGGCGGCGAGGAGTAGGAGGGCACCGGATATGTGGATTGCAGATCTCGGCTCCATCTCCGGCGATCTCGCGCGGTCTCGTCTCCGGTCTCCCTCCCGATTTCCAGTCTCCGCTTCCGCGTGGGCGTGGTGGTCTTTTTTACAGATATGACCTCGAGATCTTGCACATGTTTAAATACGCCCGTACTCTTTCAGTCAGACAGTCACTATAGAAGTTTCTGGAATTGGGGCAATTCTCTCATTACCACTACCACTCCACTCAGTTTTTACTATCTTTCAGACACGCGTCACATCCAGAAAGAACTTATCAGGCTGGGCAAAACTTGAAATATTTATAAGTTAAAACTTTGAGTCCTCTGAATTTTACACTTGCGCACCTTCAAGCTGAAGAGCCCAAGGCCACAAACAGAACAAATTTACAGTCACCATTTAAAAAGAAATATTCATAGTGATCACAAGCTCGTACTGTGTACTCATCACATAATAATAATAATGCTACGATATCAGCACAGGCAATGTTATTACGCTGTACATGGACTTCCCTCTCTGTAATTTCAGATCTTCCGTTACAACAATACATGGACACTCGTTTGGCCTATTTTGTCCCAGAAAAGTATTCAGCCAGCAGCTGCAGGATCTCAAGTTCGCCAGGCAGACGACGTCTCCTGATCAACGTTCTCTTCCCACCAAGTAGCATTCTGCATCACAGAAACTCAGTTACTAAACCTCATGATGTGTTATAGTAAAATGCAGTTTATGCAAACAGGTGCTTTGTAGCTGCAACCAACTGTTTAGCTAGGATGAGATGGACCTTGTATCCTCTTCTGAGAAATTCAAGTGAGCTTCCCTCTTCTTCTTGTAAGCCAATAACTCTCAATAGTTCTTCTTTCGCCTGAAAGTAGATAAATTGCATGGCAGACCCAACAAGCTCGAAAGAAGTTAGTATCTTTTTTACCCCCAAACACATAGCAGAGCAGAAAAAGTAAAGACCAAATGTATTCGAGTAGCTTATGGTATGACCTGTCCCAAAGTGAACCGAGCTTCGCTCTCTGCAACACATGCATAGGAGCCATCAGCCTGCTTCAGCATGACCTGCCAGGGGCCTGAACAAACAATAACTCCCGATAAATAGGGATGACAACCAGCCAAAATATTTGCTTTGCATAGTTATTTAGTTTGATCTTCTATTGCAAACCTAGCACAGCAGATCTGTTTTCTAAATTGTAATCTTTTAAAGTGGAGAAATCCAAACATCCTCTCCAATATTTACCTGGATATTGGCGGAATACAGCTCCGCTGTAATTCACTATGTATGGAGTGACTGCGATTGTCTACACGGTTGAGAAGGGAAAGTAATCACAGATGGAAGAAGCCATAAACACAAAAGGAATGTCTAGATGGATATAAAAGTTAGACAAATGAATACCTTGGAGTAGTCACGCTGTCTGATATAAAATACTGGGGTGAATTGAGAAAGGAACCGGTAGTGCAAATCTTTTGGGGGAAACCCCAGAAGGCCCAAGTCAGAACTGCACCGTGAATTGCATAAGTCACTGCATCATAAAGGCAACAGGCTACGGTTTGGGATATATGAGTCATACTCATACCGCAATGTATCTAGTTCAAGATTGAATAGAAGGGCTGGAACAGATGTGGCAAACTTTTCCTGAAATTAGCAAAAGCACAAAGAAAGAATCAACTGAATGTGCAAATACACATGCATGCACGTCGCCAACAAACGAAGCATTATATCCTAGACATACCACATACTTCTCTATAGAAGCAAGGTCACGTGTGCTGCTGTTGATAAAGATATATAATGATGGTGGTTCATCAGATTTCCATCTATCTGTTTCCACACCAGGCAACTGGTTATGAACTTATTCATGGGGATTTATACGAGAATTATCTCATAATAATAGCATCAAAACAGACAGATGTTTGTTACTCATTGATGGAAAGGGAACTTATGCTTGATTTATACACGCTAATTGGTCGTTTCATTTCCATTTTTCGAGATGTGATAATCATCAACACGAAGAGGCTTGCTATTTACTAAAAAAATTGAAAAGAATTTACATGTATCCTCAGCTTGTGGCCTTGGCATAAAGTGTTTGCCATTCAGTTAGCTGGCTTCGATGCAAAAGAGTTCATTTGGATCAGATATGTTACCTTCATTGTCATCTGAGAAGTCAAAATCCAGGGTGTTTCTTATTGATTTGAAGAAGCCGTTGACAGGGCCAGTGGGTGGTACATCATCCAGGGAACTGACAGTTACGCTCTCAATCTAAAGATGAGCAATTAAATTACCTACCACTGTAATAGTCAAGCAAGCCGTACCAGAGGTTTACTAAGATATTTTTTTTTACATTCTGAGAACAACATTTACCGTGTCTATAGCTGTCTTGAACAACTGTGACGCCCTACGCTTTTCAGGTTGATCAGGAAACACCTGAAATCAACTAGAAGAAAGCAAATGAGTGTCTGCATCATGGAGGAGGAAGATAGCGTGTGAAGCTTGAACTTACTATACAGGACCTAGTCCCCTTGAGCTCTTTGAGCTTCCTAGCAACAACAAGAGCGAGCTGGATGTTGGCATCGATGAACTCATCTGAGGAGCCCTGCAGGAGTCCAGCAGGATGATCAGAAACAGAGCAGCTGAGATAGACAGAGAATAGAGCACTGGACTATAACCCCTTTTCCTAATACAGTAATTATTAAGTAAACGGGCATTGGTTTTCTCTCGGCAATTGTTGAGTTAGGGGGTCTTGGAATCCCTGATTTAAGAAGTCTTAATATGGCGTTGTTGAGTTCCTGGATCTTTAGGTATCATTTACAATCCAATTCTATTTGGACTAAGATTGTATACCATAAGTATAGGACTAGCAGACCAAATGTTTTGTGTTGTGCTGATAATATGACTTCCCCCTTTTGGAAACGGGTGATGCTGGCTATACAAGCTGCTCAAATGGGGATTATGTGGAAGGTTGGGAGGGGGGTGTTTTTGGGAAGATCAATGGTTTGGTAACTCCAGTTTAGCCATTATATATTATAAATGAACAGCATGGTAAATCCATTGATGAGGTTTGGGATGGGGAGGTTTTGAAACTCTCCTTCAGGAGAAATGTGTCTGACAGAGTTATGCAGCTCTGGTATGAGTTGCTGGAGATAATGGAAGGGGTGAAGAAGTATGATGAGGAAGATCAAATAATTTGGAGCTTTAGCTGTAATGGCAGATACTCGGTACAATCTTTGTACGTGGTGATCAGTCATAGAGATGTTATACCGGTGTGTGCCCACTGTCCATGCTGTTTGGAAAACTAATATTCCCACCTCGTTTTTTTTTTTTTTGTGGCTGTTAAGAGATAATTTGAAGAGAGGTCTTGGACCAAACTTGTCTTTTCTGTAGTGCGAGGGAGTCTATATGTCATCTGTTTGGACCAGTTATACTCCATGGTGACACAAAGTCATCAAAATGTATTGGGGTAGTGGTGCTGCATGTGTTGGCCTTTAAGGCCTTTTTCTGTTTGTGACGGACGCACCAATACGCTGAAACTTAACTGTCTTGAACGCTTTATTGATCAATAAAGGGGGAAACCTTTTCTCTATCTCTAAAAATAAAAGAAAGAGTGATGAATGGACATAAAGCGATGAGTAGATAGATGATGCACCCCTACCTTGTAAGAAGAGATGCTGCTTGGCAGAGGCCTTTGGATATATAATACAGAAGCAGGAGCCGTCCAGGCCGGGAAGAAGCATGGAAACGAACAATGGTGAGAAGATAATGCAGGAACGGTGGCAGGAATTGCAGCAAGAGTGAGAAGGGAGCGAGGTTAGCTCACGGGAACTCGATCTCGAGCCGGGTCTTGCCGTCGTCGATGGCGGAGGCGAGGGAGCGCGCGGCGTCGGTGACGAGCACGTCGTAGGAGCGCGGCTTGTACACGGACACCCCGGCCCTGAGCGCCTCCACGTCCCCGGTCCCGGTCCCGGTCCTAGCTTCCGCCCGCGGGGAGACGGCGAGCCGGCGGAGGCGCCGGAGCGGTGAAGAAGAGGAGGCAGCGGCCGTGGGCAGGGCGGGGCAGAGCGGGGGAGGAGGAGGCGAAGCGGGGCCGGAAGTGGCGGGCGCGGAGAACCCTGGGCGGCGGGGCTGCTGAGGCCATGACCATGGCCGTGCGTGCTCTCTCACAGGCCACAGGCGGCAGCGTCGTGGTGTGCCGTCTGCGACGAGGAGAGGAGAGGAGTGGAGTGGAGGAGGAGAGAGCAGACGACGGCACAGGCACAGCCGCACGCTGCCGCTGGCCCGCGAGGCGCAGCAGGGGCGACGAGACCAATCGAGTCTACTGCCATGTGGGGCCCCGGTTTAACCTCCATAAGTGAAGCGAGGGAAAAAAATATGGTGGTGGAGTGGAGGTGCGGGGAATCGAACCCCGTGCCTCTCGCATGCGAAGCGAGCGCTCTACCATATGAGCTACACCCCCGGATGATACTCACCTCGGGAAGCGAGCCGAATTATTCTTTTATTTCACGTGGCACCCATTTGCTAATATTTGGATAGTTGGAATTGAATTTATTCTAATAAATTATAAATTATGCATATATTAGTCAAGCTAATACAGTTGTATATTAAATATACTTGTATAATGTTGTTAGCCAGGAGATGTTTATATATTGTATTTTTACTATAATAAAAAGAGTTGAAGAGCGTGTTATAAGTTGCGGAATAGAAACATAGCACAGTAATATATAGAACCAATTTTCATTCCACACTATGAATTGGAGATAGACTTATACGTAAACTTTAAAAAGTTCTCAAAATTCCAAGCCAAATAGCCTAGTTCTTCAATTCTTTGAGTAAATTCCAATTCAAGCTATGGACTTAGGCAAAACCATGGGCAACAAGCAGATAGGCTCCGTGGTAGGGAATCTCTCTCTCTTAATGTGGCATAATATCACATAAAATTGTCATCTAAAGGTACTTAGACTATCTTCAAAAGTCTTTCTTAAACTCGACCTCTACATCATTATTTGCAAAGAAATTTGAGTAAAGATTGTTGTGTAAATCTTTTCACAATCTCTTTATATCTTGTGCACTCTAGAGAGTTAGTGTGCTTTTCACCTTTGGCTAACGGAATCTGTAATAGAGAATGGTAATTTTTTAAGGTCTAATTAAATAAGCTACTTTCTGTTTTCACCGAAATTTGATTACTATTAAACTTTGATTATAATTTTCATTATAAAAGTGTGCTCTTTCCTTTTATTTGATAATCAACATTTATGCTAGAAAACCTTATGAGAGATGGTTGTGTTGGTTTGAGCGGTCAGAATCATTGTTATTTCGTAATCTTAAAAATAATAAAAAGATGTAACAACTGTCTTAGAGTTACTCTTAAAGTGCAAAATAAATAGTTTTAAAAGTTACGGAATGTTACAAATCGAAAATTATAAACGAGGGGTGAAATTAGACTTATCCTAAAGTTTGATGATGAAGGTGGGTTAAAAGAACTTCTTCCTTTTGCAACGGAGTGAGTGGACGGGGTCAGTTTATTCCGAGGCCCAGATCAGCCCACACCGAGAAGTTCGAGGCCCACCCCATCTCTAGAAGTTCTCGACCCGAGCCCACACCGATCCGGCCCAACGCATCCTCGCTTCCCCTCTCCTTTGGTTTCCTTCCCCCTCCCGTCGACTCCAATCGCTTCCCGTCTCCCACCCAGTCGCCTCCACTCTCCAGCGAGCGATTCTTCTCCGATCGGAAGCAGCAGCTGCGGCGGCAGGATGTCCGGCGAGGAGGAGGAGAACGCCGCGGAGCTCAAGATCGGCGAAGGTCCGCTCTCTCTTCCACACCGCCCTCCCTCCTCTCCCTCTTCCCCTCTCAAGCACCGCCCAGTCCATGGGCGGGGGGCGGCTAGGGTTTCGCCCCTCTCGAACTCAGCTCACCCATAATCCTGTGGCGCTGCAGAGTTCCTCAAGGCCAAGTGCCTGATGAACTGCGAGGTGGCGATCATCCTGGAGCACAAGTACGAGCAGATCCAGCAGCACTCGTCGGAGTCGGACCCGTCGTCGCAGGTGTCCCAGGTGTTCGAGAAGTCGCTGCAGTACGTGAAGCGATTCAGCCGCTACAAGAACCCCGACGCCGTGCGCCAGGTCCGCGAGACGCTCAGCCGCTACGGCCTCGCCGAGTTCGAGCTCTGCACGCTCGGCAACCTCTGCCCCGACACCAGCGGCGAGGCCACCGCTCTCGTCCCTTCCCTCAAGTCCGGCGGCAGGTTCGCTGGCGACAATAGGGATGAGAAGATCGAGAAGATGCTCAATGACCTCTCCCTCATCAAGAAGTTCGAGTAGAGTAGCCCCCGCCCAGGGTCCGTGCTATGCACCTCTTCTCTTCGAATATCATCAAGAGAGAACCTTGTTGGTTGGTCGATAATTCAAGATACTACTAGTAATATGATGATCTGTCTGAAATTTTACACGAAAAACCATGGCCTTGTTCTGTTCTTCAGTTCCTCCAGCTGTACCAGTAGGGCTCTTGTAATGAAGAGAGTTCAAAGATGAAGCAAAATGTGTCTTGCTATTCTTCAGCTTCACATTATCTTCATCTGCTCTCCTTCTAGTCATGTATGAATGGATTAATGGAACCTTGTTGCTCGATGATTCAAGACTTAAACTTACTAGCACAGGTGTGGTTGAGCTATATCTGAACTTGTTTCTACTTTTTTTTTAATCCCTACATGAAACACCTCCATTATGTGGAATGAACTGAATAACAGTAGGTCTTTGATGGAAAGCACCCTTTCCTGGTCTTCCCTATGTGAGAACAGAGAATGAGACAAGTGCTGGGATTCTGTTCTGTACACTTCACATTCAGTATCACTGCTACCCATGGAATGTTCTGCTCTTCAGAAATTCAGTATCACTGCTACCCATGCCCTGTTATGTTCTTCAGTTCCTCCAGCTGTGGTACTCCTTCAAGAGAGAAATGAACATAAAAAACGAAAATGGTATGCAAAAATTCTTACTAGTATACTCAGGTTCATGTGTATCTTCATCTGCTTCCCGGTCGTGTTGTATGAATTAATGGAACCTTGTTGGTCCATAAGTCAAGTTCATAACCTTCTCAGATATGGTTAAGTCTCATGTATGGTTGATGTTTAGCAAAGGTTCTTTCCTGAACTTGCTATCACCTTGTTAGTCCTCACTCCTCATGTTAGATAGGTGCTTGCCGTCCTGTTTTGTGAACTTATTGTTCATTACCATTGCTACCTCTATTACAGTGCGGACTGTTAGTATGGAAATCAAGTATAGATAGAACACAGATCCTTTCCGGGCACAGCTAGCATGGAGGACTCTTGGTGAAAAGTTTATCACATGTATGGACTAGGAATCCAAGCTGAGCCCAGCTCTTAACCACACTTGACCTTGAATTTGGCACATCTGTGACACTTACAGTAACTACACAGGACAGGACACATGGAGCTCACACCTTACATAATAGTTACAACTTACAGGTGACTCATTTTTGTGTCACATATCTACTCAAGCAATCCAGAAGGAAGGTTCTACGACGCCATGATTCATATCATTAGCTAGTACTTGTAGACATGCTTCATCGTTCATGGGCGGGAGGCGCTTCGCGGCAGGGAAGAGGGAAGAGAGGTCGCTTGCCATGTTTTTCTTTTCCCTTCTCCCTACGAGCACCAGTTCCAGCAGCCAAACGAAGGTGGCACCCGGCCAGTTCTCCTGATGTGCTCTGCCTGTTCAGCCGTCCTTGCGGCTGCGCGGTTCCTTTTTAGCTCTGCGGTGGCACGCTTCTCGTCTGCGTTGTGCCTTGCCGATGCAAGCTGCGTCATCAGCTTGTCTTGCGCACGGGCACGCATCCGCTCCACCTCAACCTTCAAGAACACAAATCACAAGCCATGAATAAAATTATTGATAAGAGCAATGCTCCACAAACACGGTGACAAAAATATCTGAACTTTGTACTCTTGGTTTTACATGTTCTGAACCTGAACACCTATAGCAAACTGAACAAAAGAACTGAATAAGAGTAGCGGCACAACAGTGCTGACCTGTTGAGTAACCTAGAAAACTTACCATCCTATATCAGAATAAACAAAAAAAACTTGCTAATGTCATATCCAATGGGATACCAATACCAACTGCTATGCTTATGCAATAGAAAATTACTGTACTGGCTGTAAGTATTATCTCGTGCTAAATTTCAAAACAAAGATTATCTTCATATTCTATTTGTTTGACAAAGCACCCCATCTTCATGGGACTGACCAGATGATACAGATAACTGCAGCCTAAAGGGCAATGACATCAAATTCAGATAAATAGTAGCTGCAGGAGGTGTGAGAGGCTGCAAATATTTTGCCTGTGTTTTAAGCTTTTACAAGTTGCACCAGGACACACACTATTAACAGAGCTAGGATACTACTATACTAGTCCACAACTAAACAAACTTCCCATGAAGGGGTTTGTTGTATGCATATGCATTTTGCAAATGTTGTGGTAAAAAAAACAAGGATGCCAAAAAAACTCAGAGGTGGAAAATGCATCTCAGTAACATGCATAATTTGTCAGGGATCTATTGCCATTGCTATGATTGTGTTGATGACTTGATGTGCAAAATTGACAGGAAATAATCTGCTAACCTCAATTTTTCTCATTTCAGCTTCTATTTGGGCTTTCTGATGATCCTCCCAAGCCTGGATCTTGATCTCTTCTCGTTTGAATCTGGAGAGTAAAAGGCACAACATATTAAGCCACTGAGCACCCAGAGAATCCAAACATGGATATAAAGACAATTAGATATAAGCACCTTGCTAAATATTTGGCCTTCTCCGCCTCCTCCCATGCCGCTGCACGGATTGCAGTTATGTTCTGTGTTGATTGGTCCATGGGCACTGTTTTCAGTGAAAGTGATGCATCCTTTTCCTCTTCCTTCTTGCTTGCCCATGCTGCAATATTGGTCTTACCTAGCTGTGTGCCAAGAAGCATTATCTCCCTCCTAGTTTTTGTTTGCAGTTCCTGTTCACTTAATTCCGAATTGCTACATTCCCCATGGCTGATAGCAGCACCAATTGCATTGGGGCCTAGCCTCCTACGTGGAGTTGTTGGCCGAGAACAATTTGGACTTGTTGCTCTCACCGGTGTTCCTGTCCGAGATGGTTCTTGGCTTGCAATAGGAGTCATTTCTGTGCCCATATCCCTCATTGACACTGACCGAACTGTTGATGGAGGGGGTATGCACGTCGTTGCACTTTGAAGCGTGGTGGATGCATCATGACGGTTAAAAGTAACTGCATTCATTAAAAAAAAAGTTTGCACCTATGATTGCTACTTTTCTAGTAATAAGAGACCGTGGGGAACAGAATCATATTATGAGGGGAAGGCTAAGTGAGCAACACAATGCTTACCAGTTGAATCAGCCATTGTACTTTCTGCAGCAAGTGTAGTCTTTGGACAAGGCTCCACTTCCGGACAGGGGTTGGGCGGCGCCCAACTGACCGCTTTCTGCCACCCAATTTCCCTCTTCTCTTGGCTCGGATCAATCCTCTTAGTATCTATCTCCTCTGTGGCCTCCAACACAACCTTGGTCGCCGGCAGCCTCCCAATGCCAGAGCTAGGCTTCTCTATCTTCTTAGGTACAGGAGCCCCACCGCCACCCCTGCTAGGACGGTTCATTGTCGGGCTGGCGATCCACTTCTGTGCATCGTCCCACTTTGATGGGGCTGGCTTTGAGAATGGAGGGACGACCGATGCCGCCGCTGCTGACCGGGCGGTGGCTCCTCGCTCCTTGTGGAACTCAAAGTTGGAAGCCACACTCTCCGAGTCGCACGAGTCCTCTTCGGGCACCCTGATCCTTGAACCCACGGGAACGGGATGGGCGTCTCGGGACCGGTGCCCGGCCCCTGTCTCCAGGGAGGACAAGGACTCTGAGATGGTGCTCACCACGTCGACGTCCTTGTATTCTTCGCACATGGCGGCTTCTCCACCACCACCTACATGAGAAGACAGTGAAGCGGTCTCAGACTCTGAAACCAACTGAGGGAGGGTTCAGGCAAGCACACATTATTGTCTTGTCCCGTGTACAACAACTTGAGTTCAGCTACTCTCTGAAGTACACTAGTGTAGTGTATGGCTGGCTATCGCACTCGTAAGTGAGGACAGCAGAGTATGAGAACATTATCCATTCCCCTTCCTCCCCTTTGGGTACAGAGGTGCCTCTACTTCACAGGAAAAAGATGGCCCTGCATATCCATACTAGACACTAGTATCACTACCATCCATCTTCTCCCAGCAACCAATGCAAAATGTTGAGCTTGGAGAAAAGGGCACTCTAGCAATTACCAGTATACTCGTATATGCATATGGTGAGAAAAAAAAAACATGGTGAACAATGAGGGGAAACTGTTGCCCGCATTGTCACTGTGCACCCAAATCAAATTGAGCTATCCAATTGCAAGCAGAGCCAATGCGGCAGCCGAGGTCGGCGAGACGAGATCGGTGACAGCAGCAGGCAGCATCGCGAGGAGTGGATTGGGAAAATCAAAACGGGGGAGGGCGGGCGGAACGAAGCAAAGCAGAAGCACCCACCGTCGCCGGCGTCGGATCTGGCGTGGTCATTGGGCACGACGCCGTAGTCGGTGCCGTCGTCCTCGTCGTCGGCGGCGCCGCCGTCCTGCTGGCCCTTGCGGCGCTTGTCGACCCCGAGCAGCATCGCGCGCAGGCGCTTGGGCGAGAACCCGCCGCCCTGCTGCAGCAAAGCAAAGCAGGCGACACCCACACGGCATTACTCATCCTGGGTACCCAGACCGAAGCCCAACGGACAGAGAGAATCTGTCTGGGGGAGAAAAGGCATGTAGTAGCAGCAGCAGCGGGAGGGAGGGGTGGGGGTGTCGGAGAGACCTGGACCGCGAACGGCTTCTCAATGCGCTCGTACTCCATGGCGGCGCGTCGGCGTCGGAGCCGGCGAAGATCTGCGTTGGCGTCGGCGGCGGCGGGGTGGCGGCGCTCTCCTGGTCCTGGTTGGCGAGAGGAGGAGGAGATCAAGGGAGTGATGAGGTGAGTTAAATGTGCAGCAGCTCGGGAGTGAGTGTACTTTTGACCGCCCTTTGACGGACCGGAACCTCAGCATGACGCTTCTGCCCTCCGACGTCGGCGAATATTTACTCTCCCTGCCACACTGTCCCCAGCGCACCGAGCCGGAGGGCATGACGGTAAATTGTCGGGGCACAGGACGAGGCGTGAGGTGGTGATTACCTCACCGGCAGCAACGGCCACACTTCCCGTGCCCCTCCTCTCTCTCTCTCTCCTCGTCATCGGCCCTCACCTTTTTCTCACGCGGAGCTTGGCCCGCACCAGACACGCGCGCGCGGGGCCCAGATTCTCGGGCCCACATGGAGGTGGGTGCTTGCGGTGAGGGATAGAGAAAGGGAAGCGAGGGGGGCGGGGCATCGTCCGGGTGGAGTTGTGCTGGGCTGCCTGTGGGGCCCACCGTCCCAATCATGCTGCTGCTGCTCTTTGTTCTTGTTCGTACTCCCACCATCGATGGCCATGGCCCATGGGCTTTGGGCATGTGACCAGATTGTCAGTTGAGCGTTTGGTTCGTAGCCGCAATGTATCGCACTATGCCAGAACTTTTGTGCCATACTTTTGGCACCTGTTTGGTTTGCTCCCTCTCTTGCGGTATGCCAAAAGTATGCCATAGAATCCTAGTTCATTTTTTTATCAAAACTTGCCGCACTTCTAGCGAACGAAATCAGTGCCAAACTTCTGGCACGGCCGCACTTCTGGCGTGGCATTCAGCGGCATTAACCAAACGCCCTCCTCCTGTCCGGCCTAGCTGTGTGGTGGATGGTCAGTGAACTGAAGCAGCTTAGCTGCAGGATTAGTGGGCGAGAGTGAGATCCTTCGTCTGTGTCGTGCTTAGACTAATCTTAACAGGAGTAACAACATGTTTGACATGGTATTGTATTGACAAAGAAAGAGATGATGAGAATTTCATAAGAGTGAAGATAATTTTAAGGGAACAAAACTTTTCTGACACTATTTCTAAATATATAGATACGTTAAACAAAAACTAGATCACGAAACCTCGCTGAAACTAGCCTTATGCATATGGATGGGACTGTTACATACTTACTCACTGATGGCGATAGAAGGGCGGCACCTAGAGTGGTATCGTATACATGCATCAGTGAGCCACTGATGGCGATGCAACATGACTGCCCTTGTTGGGGCCGACCACATGATCGAACAGATTATTCAGAAAGTTTAGTTAGAGCCATCTGATCGAAGGTTATAGGTGGTTTTACTACCTGTCGGCCGCTGGATCTTCGATTCTTTCAAATTGTCTTCACAGCGTGGCTTTATCGATCACTAACGGGCTCTTGTCAGACAGCAATAATGGAACGGATTGTGCCTAATTCGCATAATCCCATATGCATGTCTCCACGACACGTACGTAGTCAAAGTCCACAAGCAGATGCACATATATGAAACAGCAGTGCTGACAAAACCTCGTATTCGCTACGGGCTGCTTGCTGCTAGCAGAGCAGGCGCGCCTTGACAGTATAGGGAAAAAAAAAATATAGTACTGTAAAAATATTTCTCAACGTGCTATCTATCTATCTGAGAGAAGAAATTACATTCCGCTCAAAAGATCCACGGCATGGCATGGCATAGCAGTGAAGTAGTACTAATAAAGTTCAGCAGATCAAAACGTTGAGGAGGCAAGTCACCCGTGGCCAGCCTTCGCAGGAAGCTTGACGAGTTCAGGTGATCGGTTCAGCAGGAGATCGAGCTCTGCTATGCCTGCCTCTGAGCCGACCGTCACCAATGGCAAGTAGGGTAGGGGGTGGCATCAACTTGATCCACGCTAGCCATTGTATGCTCTGCCCCGTAACTTGAGGAATTAACACGGATGCGTCGTCAGCTTTTTTAGCGGTGGCAAACCGAGAAGGGTTAAGGTGATCTTATGATAATGTAGTTGTTGTATGTATATTTTTAGATTATGGAATAATCGCCTTCACATCCACGAGTGGATGCTTATGGCCCAGTTGTTGTATGTATATTGATGCCGCTCTCATGAGAAGAGTTACATCCGGCAGTTAAGCTCACTGCTTGTTGCAAGGGTATTCTGCTATATGTAGTGATCTATCTGCTTGTAGTTGAGCCATTTGATCGTTTGTAATACTGAATCGTTCTTCACTGCTGTGATCAGAGGCTGACTGAACCTGAACCTCTTTCACTCCAAGTCACCAAAATAGCTGCACCTCCAAACTCCAGTTCATGCCAGGGAACTTATATGTTCCCTGAATTGCATTACATATGACTATTTTCAATGAAAAAAAAAAGACTCAATCTGAACTTAACAGTGAAGGAAATACATTTTTTCCAAATTTTTTTTCTATTTTCAATGTAGACAAAACATACTCTGCACCCTCACGTTATCTCTTCTGTGGATGAAACTTTTACCACATATAAGTAGTGACAGATGTGATTTACTCTACAGTTTTCATGATCTTTGGATAACTTAAACATTTTAAATTAATAAAACATCATATGTATCATAACATCAGTTTTATATTTTTCATCTATAGATACAACTATCTGTAACCTACCAAAACTGATTTTGAGATTTTAGGATTTTTCCCCCCTGCATTTTCTTTTGATTTTTATAAGCTCTTGTACAAATGGTACAAAACTTCTTAGGTTGCACTGTAAAAGTCTTCTTTTTGGTAGTACAATTAGTACTAATCGTCTGCCGTCTCAACGGTAAGCAGTACTCCGTATGTAGGTAATCGTTTCGTCGTAGTTAGATGAATGAATGAATCAAGAAGTCGTTCAACCGTTAGAACGATTACTCCAATGTTGGCCTGATATTTCTCTAATTACCATGGAACGATCGTGCTATATTTATCTAATTCCTCACATTTGTGGTATTTTTTTTTTGTTATTAACGAATTAAAAAAAAATCCAGCAGCGTGCCATAGCCCTAGCGCACCTCCCTCACTCACATTTTTCAGTCTCGGCGCCGCCAGCTCCCACCAATGCGTGCATTCCAAATACCCCCGGCCTCCCCAAATCGCGCCCGCCTCTTCCTGGCTGCGCTCCTCCTCCTCGACGCACCGCAAACCTGCTACAAAAGGTCTCCGATCTCCAGGTGAGATGCGTACGGGTGTAATTTTTGTTCATTGTTGGTTAGATCTTCTTATTGGGCGCACTTACCTATACAGATCCAGTGAACCAAGCTACGGATGGGTAAAACGTGCTTATTTGTTTCCAGTTCCCACTCATCTTCTCATTCCAACTTGTAGCGTTAGTGTAGCAGCTGACCAAATTAGTGCAGTAACAATAAAAAATTACCAACCTGTTTATTTATTGGTTTGCTGTGGCCAGGATGAAGGGCCGAACGCATTAGTAGAGCTTGTGCATTGTGCAACGGTTGCTGCTGATTATTGGCTTTCTATTAGTGAAGGCATTTATTAGTTTTTGGCGAAATTTAGTGAAGGTCCAGTGTTTATCGCTTTTGTTCATATACAAGCTGTAGCAATTTTGTGTTCATGTTTTTGGCCTTAGAATAACAAGCCAAGTTGGGTTATTGTGATGAGTACAATTAATCTCTACAAAAAATAACTTTTTGTAAATACTATACCACCTTCTGTGGCAAGTTATAAGTTGTTTTGGCTTTTCTAATTATATAGCTTTTGCTGTGGACCTAGATTTACAATATGTCTAGATACATGATATAAAAGTTGTGCATCTAGAAATGCCAAAATAACGACCTATATATTGAAACAGAGAGTTCATTGCAGAGTTTATGAAACCAACCAGCTTATTATTGGTTTGCACTCATAGATAGAATCCAACTTCTGAGGGGTTGGTGAGTCCCGAGTGGCTCCTTGAGCCACCCCCCCACGTCGGCAGCCCGGGTTCGATCCCTGGGGTTGGCACCGGGAGGCACCTTTGCAGCCTTCCTAGTGAAAAAAAATAGAATCCAACTTCTGTAGCATACATACTGGATAGGATGATGACATGCTATTAGTTTGCACTCATCTATAGAACCCAAATTAGTGCAGTAACAATACAAAAATTAGCAACTTGTTTATTTATTGATCTGCTATGGCCAGGATGAAGGTCTGAACGCATTAGTAGAGCTTGCTACACTGTGCAGCTGCTCCTGCTGATTATTAGTTTTCTATTAGTGAGGCTCTGGTGATTATCTCTTTTCCTGGTGATTTATCTTGGAAGCATTAAAATTAAGTTATGACACACTACCACCCCCATCTAAGAGGATGCTTTGCGTCCTTATCTTTTTTCCCAAAAGACTGTGCTTTTCAGAGAGAGTCTTGCTATGTTCTGGATGGCATCAGGGTTGCTGCACATAGGAAGCGAAACGAAGGGCATGGTGATGTCCAGTGGAGAGAAATATCTTCGTCAACTTTTAGACAGATCTCTCCTCCAAGACCAGGAAATTATTTTTGATGGGACTATTTCATCTTGTAAAATGCATGATCTTCTTCATGATCTTGCAATCAAAGTTTCCCAAAAGGAGTACGCAGTTGTTAGTTGTGAAAAAGCGAATGTATCTGACAGGATGAGGCACCTTATATGGGATCAGCATGACTTGTCAACAGAGATCAAATTTCCTAGGCAGTTGCAAAGGGCATGTGGGATTAGAAGTTTTGGAATCAGAGACTACTTTGGTAACGTGAGTAAAGCCTTCCTTACGGACCTTTTCTCAGCTTTCAAACACCTTCGTGTCCTGGTTTTTTCTGAGGCTGGATTTGAAGAGCTGCCAAGTTCGATTGGGAATTTAAGGCACCTAAGGTACCTGGTTATACAATGGAATCAGAAGATCAAATACCTACCGAATTTTCTGTGTAAGCTGGTGAATCTACAGACGCTTTTTGTATATCAGTGTTACCAACTGATGGAGCTACCAAGAGATGTCCATAAACTTGTGAATCTTACATATTTGGTCCTAACGTCAAAGCAGGAGCATTTGTTGAAAAGTGGATTCTGTGGCTGGCTTTGCTTGGAATTTCTACTTCTGATGGATTGCCAAGAGTTGACATCACTGACAGAGGGACTCGGCAACCTCGCTACACTCAGAGAGATACGCATTTTCAACTGTCCAAAGCTGGCTTCTCTTCCCTCTTCCATGAGGCAGCTCTCAGCACTCTGCAGGCTGAGGATTCATGATTGTGCAGAGCTTGATCTGATGGAACCAGAAGAGGCGCTGAGTGGGCTGTGCAGCCTTCGTTCTTTCACTCTCCAGGGCCTACCCAAGTTGGTGACATTTCCGGACAGCTTTAGATCCGCCGCTCTCTCTCTTGAATATCTTGCCATCACAGATTGCACAGGATTCGAGAAGCTGCCAAGTTTCATCCAAGATTTCTCTTCACTTGAGGAAATTTGGAAGACTGCCCAGCGTTTAGCGGGGGCTTCGAAGAGGGACTCCGGTGAGGAGGATTATTATCTCATACACCACGTCCCTCGTGCATATATGGATTGATTGAAAGCTCCTCGAAAGGTGTGGTGTATGGTACCAAGTGATTTCATCTCTATAATTTTCTATATTATTGTAAGCTTTTCGTTAGCGACCCTTGTATCATAACTGTAATAATGTCAAACACAACCACGCACTGAAATTCATAGTCTATGAAGGTATGAAGCACAGGATCAAAGAAGACTAGACTAGAGATACATTTAACTACGAGCTCTTTAACTACAAAAGGTGAATATAGGTTAGGAAGATGTGTGCAGACTAGAGATGCATTTAACTACAAAAGGTGAATATAGGTTAGGAAGATGTGTGCTGGTTAACAGGTGCCCAGGTCCCTCAAAATTTACAATGTAGGAGTAAATAAACATCCGGGGGTTGGGTTGGTTAGTTGGATTGCATTAGGATTTCAATTTAAATATAAGATATATATTCGCACTATCTGATCACTTGGTGTCTGCTTCACATCATGACGGGCAAGCAAAACACTGAAAACTGAAAACCGGCAGGCAAATGTCCGAAAAAAATGGAGTTTAAGTTGGTCGGTAGGAGTGTGTGTTCTTTTTTTTTTTGAAAATAGGAGTGTGTGTTTCTCGGTGGTCTTGCTTTCTGTTCTGTTTCGGGTTAGAATGTGGCGTCTGGGCTGCGATAGCTCTGAACTTTACTCTGATCAGCTTATCATGAGGAATTAACATACTGACAAGGGTGTTAACTGTTAAGGCGGCGGTCTTATGATAATGTATGTACTCCAGTTGTTGTCTGTATGTCGTTGATGCTCTCGGTACAAGAGTAAACCTCCTGCAGTCCTGCAGGTAGGTAAGCTCGTTGCCATGAACGAAAACACCAACTGCACTATTCTGCTATACAGTATGTAGTAATCTATCAGTTGATTGCAGTACGTTGAGACTTTTGATCGTTTGTAATAATACTGAATCGTACGTTTCTGACTGAATCTGCACCTCTTCGTTCCGAAAGAGCTGCCTCCAGTTCAAGGAAACAGCTAATAAGTTGGTTGGTACTATTTCTGACTGTTTTGTTGTGAAAGAAAACACTGTTTCGGTGATCAATAAGCCAAGTCTCAGATTCTTGCTGTAGTTTTTTTTTCCAGTGGAATGTTGGGTTTTTGCTCCTATGAATTTTGAGGATAGCTAGTTCACGCCAGCCTAGAGCGCTCATCAAAAGTGTGTCGTCTTTTTAAATTCTTCTTCTTAATTACAATAATATGTGATTTTTTTTTAGAGAAAAAAAGTTTCAAGCCAGCCTGCCAGGAAACAACGAACGAACGAGCATTTGCTTCGATTAGTTGTAAGCGTGAGCGGCCGTACTCGCTTGGATTTCCCAACGTGCTTTCATGCAAACTAAACATATCTAGGGAGAGTATGTAGTACCAATGTTCTGAATCCTGCATTTTTTCTATCAAATTAAATTGATTAATATGAGATGGTTAATGTAAAAATCGTGCATTGTCAATACGCTAGTTTTTCTTCAGTGCCCTCTGTTGGGTTTGGTTTGTTTTGGTATGTTAGCTTAAAGGGGCCCATGAAGATGTTTTTCTTCTCCTCTTACAAAGATATTAAGTGGGATAAAGTTAAAAATAGTAGCTTATCACAACTCTCTTTCTTCATTTCTCTCTCATATCCAAACATAAAGTTGTTGGTGAAGCTGTTTTGCCAAACACTTTTTCCAAAATAGCTCAACTTCACTTAAATAGTTGCGCATGAAGCTATTTTCTAAAAAACAACTTCACTAATAAAGGGAGTTGTACTAAACAGATCCTAAATACCGCACTATAAACTAAATTATTGTCTTGTGTTCTTTAATACTCTTTCTATCTTAAAATATAAGACATTTTAAAAATCCTAGAGAGTCAAAGCATATCAAATTTAACTAAACTTATATAATAATATTTATGATATTAAATAAGTACTATTGAATTTTTCATTAATTATATTTTTATAATATACATATTTGATATCATAAATTTTTATAATTTTTTCTATAATTTTAGTTAAACTTTAGATACTTTAACTTTCTATAAGATTCTTGAAATATCTAATTTAGGATTTAGGATGGAGGGGTATTAAAGAAAGACGGGGCATGATCCCGAGATATCTTCTGACGATAATTGATTTATTGTTTTTACCCGATCATTTTCACTCGCAAACTGCAGTAAACCCTAGCGCGCCTCCCTCCCTCCCTCCCTCCCTCTCGTTTTCACTTTGGCGCCGCCAGCCAGCTCCCCAAGGCGCTCATTATAAATTGGCACTCCAAATACCCCGCCTCCTCAGATCGTCTCCCGAGATTGCGCCTTGCCTCCTCTTCGCCGCATCCAATCACCGCGCCTCCTGCTGCCGATCCCAGCTCACCACACCGCCGGATCTCCAGGTGAGTGTCGTTAGATCTGCTTATCGTGTGCGGTTAAGTGAGATGCATACGAAAGTAGTTTTTGTTTATTGTTAGATCTGCTTATCGGGGTGCACTTACTTAATACATACCTATACTATACAAATACAGTGCTCATTGGTTTGCGGTTCACAAATTAGTGCGGTAAAAAATGCAAAATTAGCAATTTGTTTATTTATTGGTTTCGTACGGCCAAGATGAAGGGCTCAACGTTTTTTCTCTCTCGATCAGGCTTGGACTGTTTTTATTAAGCAGACAGGAGGGCTGAACGCATTGTTTAGCAGCGGCTCCTGCTGATTATTGATTTTCTATTAGTGAAGCCATTAATTAGCTAGTTATGTGAAAATTAGTGAAGGCCCCAGTGATTATTGCTTTTGTTCATATACAAGCTGTAACAATTATAGGTTCATGCAATCATGTTTTTGGCCTTAAAATAACCAGCCAACTTGGATTACAGTGTTCGATAGATGAGTACAATTAACCTCTACAAAAAATTACTTCTCGTAAATTCCATACATTGCAGAGTTAGTAAAACCAACCCGCTCATATATTATTGGTTTGCACTCATCTATAGAACCCAGCTTGTAGCGTAAATATTCCATACATGCTATCGATTAGTTTGCACTCTGAACTAAACATGTTTGGCTCTAGGTTAATTTCACATTACATACATATGCTAATGCATGGTGTGATCAGTGACAGTGATCTCCTTGTTTTATTGTTGCAGCATACGCCATGTCGTCGGTACAAGACCGTAGCTGGATGTACCAAGGTTGGAGTGACAATATGGCGGTCATTCGGAAGATTGGGTCCGCAAAACGGATGCTTTTCTTGACTTTGCTTTTAGTGGTGTCTCTGATCCTAATGCTGAAACATCAAGGGTACCTTGTCCGTGCACCGAGTGTCGGAATGGAATCAAGCGGAGGAGGGCTGTGTTAAGTATGCATCTGAGCAAGAAAGGGTTCATGCCTGGGTACACTAGATGGACAGAACATGGAGAGAGCCCTGTTACTGTTACTACTGCGCCAACCGAGGGACACACACGCAACACTCCTGATGGATCAGTAGATGCAACGTTAGCTGATGATGTTGGTGGTGCAAAAAAGCATGCAGGCAGTGTAGAAGAGGAACCAACAGGAGGAGAAGCCAAGGCATTTTCTGCCATGATGCGTGCTGCACAAGAGCCGCTCCATCACCTCACTGATCTTCCGCAGCTAACAGCAGTTGCACATATGACGTCCGTTATGTCACGGCACAACGACCTCACTGAAGAAGTCATGAATGCATTCTTGAGTCTGTTTTGTGATGTCCTGCCTGAGAACCATAAGATGCCAAAGACAGTTGATGAGTGCAAGTCTCTCCTTAGGGATCTGAAAGTGCCAGATGGTGCTTGTGTAGACAATTGTGTGATGTGTAACCAGGAAGGTCGTCAGAGCAAGGAACCACGTGATGATGAGAGCGACGACGAGGAAGAATGGTTTGCTAGGGATGGTTAGTAGTAGAGTAGCAAGTAGGGATGCTTACAAGAGTATGAAGTGGATCTGTGATGTCACATCTTTTTAACTATCTATCTATCTATGAACTCGTGATCTATCTATGGACTCGTGAATGTTTGGTTCGGTGAAATTAATGCTTATATTTTTATTAGCATGTTTGAAACTGGATTCTGAGTAATTTCGTGTTTGATTCTGAATTCAAGTTTTGTATCCGAATTCAGTTACCCAATCTGTATTTGAATGGAAACACGAATTATGTGCTACATCTTGTTTGCAAAGAGGTTTACTATCTTTCCCGTTGGGCTGTTTGTGGAAACTAGCATTTTCCATTAGTGACGTACTGCCACTCATCAGCGTTTGGAATCATGCATGCGTGTGCTTGAAATATCCAGTGTCAATCAGCTGGCTGGTGGCTCCGTCTGAACCAGCAGAGCCATGTATGTTCGATGTTCCATGCATGTATTCTCTACCAGCATTGAGGGAATCATGAGATATGCAGAGATGTTGTAGTCTCGTAGATAGCCATGTTGAGTAAAGAAAATTATCAGATAAATTTGGTCAAACAAACATAAAAGAACTTGATTCAAGCTCTTTTATTTTGTGTTTGTTTGACCCATGGTTCTGTTGCTGGTTCGTAGATAGTCCTCTTCGTATTCTTATCCATGACATTGCCACGCTTGGGAACGTGCATGCCAAGGTGCCACAAGGAGGTAGAGGGCATGTGCCCACCAGTCGGGCCACTTCGGCTCTATTTGTTTCGTTGAAATTTGACTTATACTGTATGTCAAGAAAAATATTGTTTGTTCGCTGAATAGCAATACTGATGAATAGGATATTCGTCTCCCCGCACGGTGTGCTAGTCGATGTCGGTGGCTACACGTAGCATAGGGGTACAAAGCTCAACTTCCTGATGGCGGGGATCAACCATGACGAGGGTTCCGGTCGGTCAGACCGTTTTCTGGATTGCAGGGAGGGTTGCGACATTGACACCATCGGCAGTCGGGAGATCAAAGTCAATAGGTGGTGATTTATACTCCATTGGTTTCAAATTATACTGAATTTGTTTAACTTCTTTGAGCCCAAGTTCGACTATTCATCTCAAATTTAAGTCATTCTTGTAGACCACCAAATTTAAGTCATTTTTGTAGACCATTCATTAAATAAGCAAATCATAACAAAAAGTGATATTTTGCACAAATTTTTGAATAAGACGAGTGATCAAATCTAGGGTTAAAAAAATTAAACCAACTATAATTTAGAACGGAGTGAGTACTATTATGACGTGGCGCATGGGGTGATGTCGGCAGCGAGACAGTGTTCAGGGGTTCGAAGCTCACTAGTGGCAACAAATTTAAAAAATCAAAATGGAATTCAAAAAGTGAAGAGGAAAATTTAAAAAATCAGAATGGAGCTCACTAATGGCAGCAAATTTAAAAAATCAAAATGGAATTCAAAAAGTGAAGAGGAAAATTTAAAAAATCAGAATGGAATGCAAAAAGTAAAATTAAAATGGAGATGCGGGGTATCGATCCCCGTACCTCTCGCATGCTAAGCGAGCGCTCTACCATCTGAGCTACATCCCCATAGATACTAGTAGTTCAAATAAAATCGTTGTTAAATGTGTTTACAATGGTGTGCTTCGTCATCCTCCCGGCCGTTTGCGAGATTAGATTTGAGAGCTGTCGCGATGGAAGGCGGTGGCTCCGGTGGACGAGCCGCTGCCGTTGACCCCGCACGCATGACCACCTTATCGCGGCACTACTTCGGCGGCAGCGCATCCGAGCACCACCACGACCTCCGTGTCGACATCATCGAGGTACGCGCATCCGTGACATCTCGTACCTCCCCCACGCTCGCGTCGGATAGCTACCCGACAGCCATGGTATGCTTGTCAGCTTAGCTTGTGCTTTGGCCTGCGGCCGGGTGTTTCGTCCGGACACAGTCGTTGCGGTAACCTCGATCGGCCATCGCGTCGCGTCTAGGCGGCGGTCGCCATGCTGGTGCCTACTGGAACGCCGAGCAAGTGCTTGATAAATTGCTGCCAAAGGCGTTTGCTGCCTCGTGGTGCTCTCTGAAGCACGAGTGCTTGGCTTGGATTTTTTTTAGTTTTGCCCATGGTTCTGTTGCTGTGCTGACTTCCTTTTGGTTGGGTTTTGGTTTACATACAGAACATCGAAGAGGACTACGGCATGTTTGTGTGGCCATGCAGTGTCATTCTTGCCGAGTACGTGTGGCAGCAGAGACCACGCTTCTCTGCTTCCAGAGTTGTTGAGGTGGTGCTACTACTACTACTTTTCATCTGACTTTGTGTTCGTTCAACTTCCAAAACACCAATCACCAAATGGCAGGTCACTGAAAAACTTAGTTACAGTAGCTCAGTAGGAGTACTTGCTCGTAGTATGTCCTAAATTCTCCATGTCTGCAATAGGCTGAAAAATCTCTTTATGCCTGCAAGCAATCCTGCTTTCCTCTGCAGATATAGTATTGTGTCACAGAACAACACTACAGCGGCTACTCCGGCGTAGATGATGAATACAGTAGTAAAACGCCGGTATTAATATTTCGCGCTCTTATCTAAAATAATTTGCACGTGTCATTTGCAGCTTGGTGCTGGGACCTCACTGCCAGGATTAGTAGCTGCAAAGGTTGGAGCAGATGTAACGCTAACAGACATCGCACAGAACACAGAAGTGAGTTACAACAATCCGTCTTAGGAATCCTTATTATCGTTTGATCCTTGTCAAAGTTTCAGTATGGTTAATTTCCTCCTTGTTTTTACTGACTATATATAGGTACTAAACAACATCAGAAGAATATGTGCTCTCAATAACGCCGATTATACTGTATGGTTTGATTTCACGTACGTAGAGCTTTACATGTTGCATCGTCCCATCGAATCCAGATAGCTTAGGATTAGTCAATAACCATGCAGGTTTCAGGACTTACGTGGGGAGACTGGGATGAACCGGTATTTGATTTACATCCTGACATTATTCTTGGAGCTGATGTACTTTACGACTCAGCAAGTGAGCTACCCATTCTACTTTACCGTGTTCTTCAGTCTATCACTGTTATTTCTTAAATGTGGATAATCATTTTGTGTCCCATCCATTCACTGACTACCTACCCATCTCCATTTGTCTTAATTGTATTGTCATCGTTTTGGCTGACTGACATACCACTGCATCCATTTGGCAAGATTTTGATGATCTGTTCGCGACGGTGACCTTTCTCCTCGAAAATTCTTCTGGGTTGGTTTTCATTACCACATACCACAACCGCAGGTACCAACAAATCACTTCACACCCCATTGCACTTGGAAGAAGTGTGACAAGCATAAGCACCGTTTTTGATAAATTAGTTGGATTTGTCTACGCAGTGGTCATCATCTGATTGAGTTTTTGATGGTCAAGTGGGGTTTGAAGTGTTTGAAACTGCTGGATGGTTTCTCCTTCCTGCCACCATGCAAGGCTGCTTCGCTTCAGGGAAACATTCAGCTTGTTGAAATTACGTTTGACAAGGAAAAACATATATGACTTGAGGTGAGGTAGCCTTTTTCATGGATCAGAAAAATCTGCAAGCGTATGCGAACAATAGCTTATGTTTTGTGTGTTACAGTTTTACAGGAGTTGACAAAAAGTGCAGTGAAATGAAATGCCATATTTGGTCCTCTTCATACATGATGTCAATTCATCCATTTGGACTGTCATCACAACGATGTCCTTTTAATTAAAAGGAACTCACGGGAGCATTGTATTATGAGTAGCCTATGCATTCAAGAAAAGACAACAAAAAATATTAGCAGATATGTACCCTTTCGTCCCAACTGTAAAGAATATGTTGGTTACCTAAAAAGGGGAAAATATGTTCATTTTTTATTCGTGTATACAAATCAATGAGCTATACGCATATCTTTCCATAACGAGCTTTTATTAATCTTTTGTTGAAAAAACCTCTTTTATCCTTTTTTTTTGCAGGAATTCCTTTTTTTATTTTGATGCTCAAACCTTTCAAGTTTAAATGACCCAGGTTTTTGAAGTCTCTGCCATTTTCCTTCTGTTAGTGCACATCTTCTCTGGCATTTCCTTTCATGAAACCTTACTATTTACTATTTAAGTAAATGATATAGGTTTTGAAGTTTTTGCCATTTTTTCTTATTTTTGAAGTTTTTTTGCCGTTTACCGGTTGCCAGTGCGTCACATTTATATTTCTAGTGTTGGAAAATATACAGATACTAATAAATATCACTATAAAACAAATCAATATAAGAGCCTATAGCTCAGTGGATAGAGCATCCGTTTCCTAAGCGGAAGGCCGTAGGTTTGACCCCTACCTGGCCCGTGATTTTTGAAGTTTTGTTGTGATTTTTGAAGTTTTGTTTTCAATTATTATTTTGAATCTAAATAACTACCCTCTCACCGAATACGATCTTTGTGTTTTTTGAAATTTTGTTTTGAAATCATATAACAGCAAATTTACATCATTACCTCTAGTGTAAAGCGATACTAAGATAGTTCCATACATTTCATCTTCCGCAAAACAACAGCACTTTTCAGATTTCAGAGGGCGTCTCGTGCTCGTGCTGCTGTGGGAGTATTGAACCTGACATGTGGCCCTCTATCCCAAGGGCAAATTAGGCAATTCTGTATACCCTTAAAAAAGATGGTGGCCTCCCTCGTACCCCTGAAAAGATCGTAGTCACCTGTATAGGTTTCCCCAACTTAATCGCTACCCGTACGCCCTTCCGTCAGTATGAGGCAGTAACGGTGCTTAACGGCTTGGGGAAATGACTCGCTTGCCCCTCGATCCATTCAGCTCGTCTGAAATTTTTCGTTTCCTCTATACCCTTCCCAGGCCCCTTTGCTGTTGGTGCCAAATCCTCATCCTTTCCCGCCAGAATGACTGCTGGTCCTATCTATTTATTGGCGCCAAAGGCCAGCTGCCTTGCCACTCTCTTCAGCCCCCCCTCTCTCTCTTTGACAACCATGTCTCAAGGCAGCAGTAACTATGGTGGTGCACCAAGGCGTGTGTTTTGCCCGAACTGCAACGTGCTCACCAATCGATTCATCTCGACTAACAGAAAGAACCCCAACCGGGTGTTTCACAAGTGCCCGTATTTTGCGTTATGTGGTTGTACCTTTATGAAACCTTCTTTATCTATCTCTCTTTGCTCACTTTATTTTGGATTTCAGATTGGAGGATGTCAATACTACCAATGGGAGGATGAGATGGCTACACCAATCCAAGCAATTCCACTACAAGCAGTGGCAGCACCTGGTGTTTTTTCCCACAGCTCATCCTCTGCCCATCATGCATGAAGGATCTCAGGCTGATCTTGCAGCCCCTGCACCAGTGGACAACATGGTGGTGGTGCAGCAGCAGCAACAGCAGCTTAGGAGGATTGAAAAACTTGTGTGTTTGTGTTTGGTGCTTGCTTTGTATGCTATTTTCATGAAGTAGTGTGGTGGTGTGAGACAAAGATGTTTAGGATGTATGGTTCTATGGATGAATGGATGAATGCATGTCACAGTTAATAGAAAGATGAAGACAAAGACATCAATGTATTTAATCTTCCATCACACAACTTAAATCCTAAAGTGAGTCATCACCAACAGCAAATGGTGTTTGTTCACATCACTTACAGATTACAAATAGAAACTAAATTACTGGAGTTTGGCATCCTAAAGTACTGCATGCATGTTCACAAACTTACAGATCACCAACAGATCATCAAACTTACAGCCCCAAAAGAACAGCAGTGCACTCTCTTCCTAAAAGCACAACAGCCTCAAAAAACACCCCACAAGCAGCAGCAGCCCCAAAAACTCCACAAAAGAACACCTGACAGAACATCAGTGCATGGGGTTCTTGCTCCTGGTATTGGCTGCAGGACTGGATGGAGTGGATGGTTGAGCTTCTTGGATTTGCAGCTTCTTTGGTGTCAACTTCTTCCTCACTCCTATCTTGTTCCTTGGTGTGCTTGCTGTCTCAACAGGGAGGGTGGGAACTAGTTGGCTGGGCTGGGTGTCCACTGTAATGGACTCCTCATGGTAAGGAGCCAGATGCACAGCCATCAGTGGTACCGGATCATTTGAACCAGTTCCAGACCTGACACTCAACAAACAACTTGCATTAGTTTTTGTCAAAATATTGTTGACAGAGAAGATGGTTGTTGAAGTCAAAAGGTCCTCACCTTGTAGACACACTGTTAGGTGTTGAGGTGGTTGATGTTGCTGCACCCTTTTGTTTCTGTGTGGTGTTTGAAGAAGAGGTTGACCTCCTCTTCCTTTTGCTGGGCACAGCCTTTGACACAACCTCATTGAATGGGAACTGCATCTGGGATGGATGGGCCACCACAATACTCCTCTTTGTGTTAGCTGCTGCAACCTTCTTCAATCTCTTCTTTGGTGTGCCCCTGCAAAAGAAAACAGTTCAGTTTCAACAGTGATACGCAAAGCAATGGAAAGAAATTCCAATTGTACTTATTTTTTGTACCTTATTGCCTCAAATGCCTTTATATCTTCTGGGTTCCCATTCTTGCAAGTGTACCAGTGATGCCCCAACTGGTGACAGATGGGGCACTCATGTTTCCTTGATTTTCTCTGACTGCTGCCTCCCTCAATTGCAGATTTCATCTTATTCTTCCTCCTGCCTCCACCACTTGATTTGAGAAGAGGAGGGTACATGAAAAAGCCTGGATCTGCCTCTGGCCACATGGACTTGTCAGGCAAACTAGGGATGCTGCCCTCATAGGCAAGCTTGAAATTGTTGACAGAGAAGTACTGATCAACATAGTCCTCAAGCTTTGCACCAGGGATAGAGGTAATGTATGCAATGGCATGCTTGCATGGGATTCTAGATCCCTGCCAAAGCCTACAAGAACAGGTCCTTTCTGGTAGGTTGACCACAAACCTAAACCCAGATCCTGCCATGCCTTTTGCACACAGTTCTGCCACTCCTTCAGGTGAGGATGTGATGACATCTATGTCCAAATTGTAGGTATCTTCTCTAAGCCTTTGCACTATATGGGGCATGATTTTGCCATTCAGCTTAGCAGCCACCCTCTTCCTATTGTTCCACTTGATCAAAAGCATCTGCCTTATAGTGTCCAGCAAGTCATCAATGTGGTTACACTTTTCAGGCTTCACCCAGTTGTTGAGGGATTCAGCCAAATTGTTTGTCACATAGTCCACCTTTGACAGTGTCCTATACTGACTCCTAATCTAAAGCTTTTTGTGGTTCTCTTGCAGATACTTCATGGCTTCTGGTTTGGCTCTTGCCATTGCCTCATAATGTTTGTTAAACATGTATGGGCTCCATGAGTATGAGGAAGCCCACAAGTGATCATCAAAAACTCTACCACTGTACCTCTTCTTGAAATTCTGCACTAAATGGTACATACATTCTCTATGTCCAGCTAGTGGAAAAACTTGGCTCACTCCATTCATTACTGCCTGCCCACAGTCTGTATGGAATGTCATGCCTTCTGGAGTACCTATTGCCTCCTTCAACCTCTCCATGAACCAAACCCAATTCTCATTGGTCTCTGAATCAATGACACCAATGACAACTGGATACATCCAATTGTGGGCATCTACTGCACATGCAACACACAACTGCCCCCTATACCTCCTAGTCAAAAATGTGCTATCTACTGCTAGATATGGTCTACAACCCCTAAGAAATCCATCAACACATGCTTTCAGAGCAAAGAACAGTCTGTTAAACTTGACTTTGTTACCCACAGTGTGATGGTCAATGACAACAAATGATCCAGGACTAGATTATTCTAACTGTGCCTTCAGCCGAAACAGATTATGGAAACTCTTATCCCAAGGCCCATAAAGCTCATCCATTGCAATGTACTTACCTTTGTACACTTTCCTATAGCTGACTTTAACCTTGTACAGATCCTTCAACCTCCTCTTCAGCTCTTTTGGTCCAACATTTGCATCCTCTTTCAACCAGTCCTTGACCTTGCTAGCAACCCAAAACTGAGTAAGCCCAACACCTTATTTTTTCTCCAGTCTCCTACTGGTGTGGCAGCCATTTCCATGTGGGTGTGGGTTCACCTTCACCTGGACAAGAGGTTGAATACAACAACATGTTAGTAGCTAGATAAATGCAGGGAAAACAGAACCCAGTCACAAATTGAAATAATACATCACCTGAATGAAATGCCCATCAGCTGTAGTTGATGCATGCAGTCTCCAAGGGCATCCCTCATCCCTCATTGAACAATGCACAATGTACCTCCCTGTATCACTCTTGTCAATTTCATAGCTGTACTCATGTTTAATAGCATGACTAGCTAAAGCAATCTTAAAAGAGGGCATATCTGAGTACATAGTTCCCACTGTCATTGGAGGGTCATCTTTGTCATGCTCAACATCATCAATGTGCTCAGGAGGCTCTCTATCAGCAACTTCCTCCTCAGAGGATGCATCTACTGCCTCATAATCCTCATCACTGCTACCATCACCGTTTTCATCACTAGATATTGATTCCCCTCGAGTCTGAGAAGTGGTAGGAGGTGGAGGTTGCTTGAGATTTGGGTTAATATCAATATACAAGCATTCTTCATCAATCCCCACATGCTCATTCATTGGATTTTGGTTAGCAAGGAAATCAGGTTTACTTGGATTAGGTTTGGGTGGCTTTGACTGGGATCCTTGGCTATTCTTTGGGGGCTGAGACATAGATGGTTCTGCTGTGCTTGGTTCTGCTATGCTTGGAACAACAATTGAAGGGGTCAATGGGGTCTCAACAGAATGTTTTGGGCTATCAGACTCCCAATCAAGAATCACAGGCTCACTATCAGGACTATGATAGGCAACAGTCAACAAGCATGTTCTGGTGGCCCTATTTTTTTCAAACATTTCTAGCATTTCTTGGTCATTGCGAACGAGTATCTGAACTTTACCATGCATGCACCAGTAAAACAATGAAGGTACATGACCATAGGAAGGAGGGTACTTATCAACCAAATCTTCAATCATTCCACTTAACAAAGATCTGTCGGCATCAACAACTTCATTCAAAGAAAACCACTTCCCACGAGAATTGGGAGCAACGATCCGCATTTCTAAGTTGAAACTACTGTCTGGGTCCATCCTACAGATGAGCAAGGACACGAAATCAATAAACCTAGACACGATTCGGTACCGCAATACACTAATGCAAGCAACATGAAGACAAGGAGGGAGGGGCGAGGTTAAAGGAGGAGGAGATGAACTCACCCATCCCGGAACCAATCCGGCCTCTCGCCGGGTCCGTTCCACGCCATGCTTGCTCCGCCAAAACGTCTAGCTCGACGGGGCTAGGGTTTCGCGGGCGGGCCGCCAACACCGACTGCAACCGTCGCCAGATCGGGAGGTCCCAAATCCACCGCCGCTTGGGTTCGCCGCCGCTTGGGTCCACAAACGCTTGGGTCCGCCGCCGCTCGGGTGAGAGAGAGGCTCGGGGGGTGAGAGTGGGGAAAGACTGAGAAACAAAGGCTCTGGGTAGAGGCCCAACTTGTCAGCGACATAAAGGGCAAGGATGGCATTTTACCAGCCCGGTCCCACAAGTCAGAGCCGCCTAACGTCGAAAAACAGACAGAACAACGACGGAAGGGTGTGTGGATAGCGATTAAGTTGGGGAAGTCTATACAAATGACCACGATCTTTTCAGGAGTACGAGGGAGGCCACCATCTTTTTTAAAGGTATACAGGTAAAAGCCTCAACAAAATACCCTTTTACTGTGGATCTAGAGTTTGAGATTCCCTAGTGGAGATTATTTTATATTTTTTCGAGAGGTGGAATGTCCCAAAAGAGTCCCTTAGTTTAAGGTAAAGCACTACTGACGTCAGCGTTCTCTCTAGCTCAGCTCCTCCCCGTTGGCCGTGGTCAGTCGCCGGCCGGCCGTCGCTGTTCCTGACGACGCGCACTACTGACGCCGCCACCGGCTACCTTGAGCTCGAGAGCAAAGGACGCCACTCCCCCACGAGACCGACCGTGAGGGCAGGGCAGGACAGGGGCCGCCGGCCTTTGGCAGCGGATCGGCGGATTTCGTCTTCTTTGGTGCCATGGATCCAGTCGCGGGCACGGCGGGGCATCGGGGACAGGCGGAAGTGCGCGCCCGCGCGCCCGGCAAGATCATTCTCGCGGGCGAGCACGCCGTCGTCCACGGCTCCGCCGCCGTCGCCGCCGCCATCGATCTATAACACCAGCTCCTCCCTCCTCCTCCTCCACCCCGCTGGTGCTCCCTCCCACCCACCCTAGCTTCTTCTGGTTCTTCGTCTCATCGCGCCGCCGCCGCTGGTACCCCTTCTCACATCTCCTCTCTCTCTCTCGTTGCCACACTGCAGGAGACGATGGCGGCGCGGTGGAGCTGGACCTCAGGGACTCGTTCCTCACCTTCTCGTGGCCGTGCTCGCGCCTCCGCGCGGCGCTGGGGGACGAGATCAGCGCCAACCCTGAGGCTCCGGCGCCGTGCTCCGCTGATCAGCTGGCCGCCATTGCCAGGCTCTTGGAGGACCAGGAGATACCTGAGGCCAAGATCTGGCTCTCCGCCGGCCTCTCCGCCTTCCTTTTCCTCTACACCTCCATCTTGGGGTTGGTTGCTTCTCCCTTCCCGTCCAAATCAATCACAATCTTGCAGTCAGTGTGCTAACACTCGCCCACATCATGTGGTTGTTGGCTGTGTTCCTGTGCAGATGCCGGCCTGGCAAGGCAGTGGTGACCTCGGACCTGCCCATGGGCGCAGGGCTCGGCTCGTCGGCGGCATTCTGTGTCTCCATGTCGGGGGCGCTATTGACGGCGGCTGGCGCAGTCAGTGTTGGAACACACAGTGGTGCTGAGGGGTGGGAGGTGTTGGAGAAGGGTGATCTTTTGCTGGTCAACCAGTGGGCGTTCCAAGGGGAAAAGATCATTCATGGCAAGCCTTCTGGCATCGACAATTCCGTTAGCACTTTCGGTATGCTATGAAATTGATGAGTTTTTCGACCTTTATTTAAAACTGAGCTAGTAGTATTGAAATGCCTTTGCAATCAGGGTTGACCTCTAGTGGAATCCATATTGAGGTTGTTTGCAGTAACGTAATAATTGATTGCTTAATGGCACCACCACTCTTGTTGCAGTCAGGATTGCTTTTAGTTTATTTATTTGTTTATTTTTTTCAGGCAACTCCCCTATTTTATTTATGGCATGTTAGTTATATATGTTGTTCTGTTTAGATATAATGAGTTATAGACATGTTATTGACTTACAGCTACATATAGACGATGCATCTATGTATTGAAATAAATAATTTAACCAAAAACTCTTTTTTTACTCTTGTTAGTTTTAAGTCCAAGGCATGGAAACCTTTGCAAATGGGTGTTAAGTAATTTATTAAAAAACATAAGATCATCCGAACGCTAATTGCCTTCCTATCATTTCTCCTTATTTGTTTTGGTTAACTAAAACTTGTGTTTGAATCTAGGGAAAATGATCAAATTCAAGAAGGGGGAACTGACAAACCTTGAGTGCAGGAACTCAGTCAAAATGCTTATAACTGACACAAGAGTTGGTAGGAACACAAAGGCCCTGGTTGCTGGTGTATCTGAAAGAGCATATAGGCATCCAGATGCTATGGCTTCTGTCTTCCATGCAGTGAACTCTATTAGTGAAGAGCTTTCCACCATCGTTGAGTTAGCAGCCGAGGATGAAATAACCATCACCTCTAAGGAGGATAACCTAGCAGAGCTTATGGAGATGAACCAAGGTTTGCTTCAGTGCATGGGAGTCAGCCATTCTTCTATAGAAACTGTGTTGCGAACCACTCTGAAATATAACCTGGTTTCAAAGCTAACTGGAGCTGGTGGTGGTGGTTGTGCGTTGACTCTAATACCGACAAGTATCCTTTTCTATATCCCCTAATTGCATCTTTCCTTTCATGGTTTTATACAAAATAAACACCATACAACTTATGTGTGATTTCTGTTAATCTTTAACATTTTAATTTAAAGCTCTTCATAAATATGGGCCTTGATATGCATTAATATAGAATCTTACATGATAGGACCTTTAGAACTACAATGCCCTGTCTTGTACTCCCTCCGTTTAAAATCATAGACCTTTGTCCTAAGTAAATTTCTTTAACTTGGAATGGAGTGCTCATTACTTAATAATAAATATTCCATGTAGAATGATTCTGGGTTCCATTCCATCTAATATAGATAAGTTTTTGTGAATAAATTATCAATGTGGAATGATAGAAACTCTAGTAATTTAAATTTTTGAATATCATTTGATTTCATCATATCTGAGTTTCTGTTCTGTACCTACTTAGAGAATAGTCCTACAAGTTTTTCATCTGTCTGACCCTTCAGTAATGCTAATGCTTCCTTGACATGATTATCAGTATCGGCCAATATTGTTCTGGATAAAGTCACCACAGAGCTCGAATCTTATGGTTATCACTGCTTCAAAGTTGAGGTTGGTGGGCGAGGTCTCCAAGTATTCCGAGGATAACACTAAACCTATTGCAAGGAGATGTTGTACCATAATTTTAGAAATGGCTTGCCTGCACTGAAGCTGTTTAGATTCACATGGTGAATTATCCTAAGATCAGGATAGGATATTCTTCTGCTGACCCTAGCAGATTCTTGTATCCAGTACATGAATCATTCCAGGATTAGGACATTCTTATGCTATCCCTAGCACTCTTGTAGTCTTGTACTACCAAATAAGCTCTTAGATGCATGATCATTGCTGGCGTGGTGTTGGTTCAAATAAAGGAACTTTTATTTTGCTCCAAATGTTGTATCAAATAAAAAAAATATCATCGATCTCTTCACAGGCGGCTTTGGGGCATCAATGCCACAACGCCACACTTCAAAACCGGTGATCTGGTTGTGGGGTGGTCAGTGGTCACCACCTATGTGCCCGGGCGAAAATTCCATATGTATCTAGTTCCTGTGATTTACGGTTCTGGGGTACAATCTTGGCCAATTAATTCTGCACATCAGTTGCATGTTAATCACAATATAGTTCTGAGTTTCTCCAATTTGATGCCTCAAATTGTCGCATGAGAATGGCTTTGGTAGGTACCCTAATCTTTTTGGATGCCTCAAACTGTACTTTTGTCTGTACTGCTACTAGGCCAGACGTCCCCTGTGCTGCTGTTAGTTGTGTTTTGTATGTCAAGTAAGCAGAGGTAATATTGGCCACCTTTTTCACTAATTTTTGTTTGTTTTTATGTATTAATGACTGATACATACTGAAAAGGTTACAATTTTTGTACTACTAGTTTTTTTTTAAGCATGAAAATAACTGAATAGGAATGGACTCGTGAACAGTTTAGTTTGTGGCCGTCAGACATCATTCCCAATTTGTTTTATTGGTGCTACTGCTGATACAGTTTCTGACATTCTTGTGCATTATGGAATATCCGTCGAGATGCACAGTTTTTCCTGAACTTGTGTTCCTTGTGTTTATTGCACATTTATTAATTTACTTTGTGTACGGATGTACAGTATAGTAGTAGCTAGTAGATGATGAGGGAGGGAAGAAATTGACTGAATGGCCGTGACAGCAACAGTTTTAGAACCAGTGACATGATTATACTGTTCGCGAAAAAAAGTGACATGATTATACACGCATGTTAATAACAACAAACCAAAGAAATGTGATTAAAGACACATTAAAATAACTATGTTTAAACTTTTATACAGTTGAATCAAAATATATACTAGAAAACTCAAGGTGCGGCGTTGCCGCACCATCTTTGAGCTGACGGTTGTGATTTTGCCTGGGTTCCATGAGCTTACCTTTTGTAGCATCTGATGGGATGAGATTTTACTGAGGAAAAGTAAATGTCCATAACCTAAATATTGAACTTGCTTTTGAAATGATCAATTTGAGAGAACTTTTTGTATAATGCATTGATCTCTGTTATTATGTAGAGGAAAGAAGAAGAACAAAGTGATCTGTATCACTTAAGTGGGTTGTACTTTGCTTGAATTTTCGTTGAATAAGCAATTGTTTTGATACAGAAATACTGTGCAACAGTATTGAAAAGGAGTCCCAGTGGTTTCTTTCTTGCCCTTTAAAATCTACATAATTAACAACTGTGCAGTTAGAACTTTTTTTTTTTTGCGGCCTGTGCAGTTAGAACTTGTGTATGAGCATTTTGTACAGTATCTGTGACAACTCATGTACAAAAGGTTTTAGTACACGTTGGATGGCTACTACTTGAGTCCAGTGTTAATAAGTTATAACAGAGCACTAAAATGCAAAAAGAAAGAAAAAAGATATCTAATATACACAAGTTCCTGGTTAAGCAAAAGTTATTATCAAAACTGACTTTATTAAAGTAGTCGTTGTAGTTATAGCACTTCAGTAGACATGGGGATAAACATGTAAATGAACAAAAGTAAAGTTGTCTTAAAATATACCCATTTATTGATTTATGCCTTCGATAATCAAGGGTAATACATGGTCAAAAATAGCAGTCAAAATTCTATTGGAGCTTTAGTAATATTCAAATATCCAATAGGTCTTAATTTGAATAAAGTGAATCAAATGATGTATAGATTGTTTCCTTGCCACAGTATTAGAAACATGACGAGCTCGTGTGAAGTCACCTGGTAGTGATAAGGTTGTCCAGTTCTTCATTTGCATTAGTTGATGTTATATGCTTACCAATGCAGGTAAGATGGAGCATTAAAAAAATGTTGAGCACATCTCTTGGTTTTGAGCAATGCACGCATAAACCAGTCAGTTTTAAGTGAATATTTGCAAGTGATTATTCATGTGTGGTTATGATAATATGAAACACATGGATTCAGAAAACAATAATGTTAATTGGAGATAAAACCTAGGATATGATGTACAACATAATGTCAAATTTCTCACTGAAGACCTTTGAAGATCGAGGCATAAAACAAAAGACATCACTATTTCTAAGAGTTGTTTGTAACCACCTGGTATACATCGTGATTATTGAAGCAATGCTAGTTGTCTCTGTATCTCAAGTACGATAGAGACCAATTGCTTCAGATAAGAATTATAGCTGCTTTCATCAGCTCCAACAATTGGAGCTCCACCTGTTTCACCATGGTCATCACCTGAGACCACAAAAAGCAGCATTGCCTTTCCATTGAATAGAGAGAGCAAAAGCTTCAGAATCACCAAATAGCTGTAAGCCCGTAAGACCATATATAGGCTAGATTGTATGATTGTTGTTTGCATATCAACATTTGGTCATCATAAGCAACATTATATTAAAATCAAAAGATTTTGTGTGGGCTTTCTTGGACACCTTCTAAAACAGTGCAGACTGTGGTCAGCAACTGCAAAATTTATGTAATGGTAAATATAGCTTGTCTGTTACAACTTACAACTTCAGTGATTACCATGGTCAATGAAGGGACATTTTCAAAGAAACAAGACTTTGTTTTTTCTGAATGTGTTTTCTAAATGTGAGGAAAATGGCTGGTCACTTTTTTAATGAAGCACAGTGTTCTTGGTCTAAAAATAGTGTTCCTCGTTCATGTACTATGTACATGGCTCAGCTTTCTTGGTGATAGTAAAAAGTGGGGGAAAAAAACTAAAGCTCACAAGCATATGAACATGGAAAGTTGGAAACTACTCTCATTAGAGAACAAATAAAAAGCCTATTATGCAGGCATTAAACAATCAAGGTATGAAACATTTATGCATGACCGTAATATCATGGAGGCAGAAAACCCTCATATTTGAGCAGGCAAGCTAGACTGAATCAACCAATTTCTAAAACCGTAGCAATTTTGCAAAGCAAGAAGGGGCAAAAAAGAAGCAGTGGTTAAATACCATAATACCTGCCTTGCTCACATAGTATACAATTGAAGGTATAGAAGTTCAGAATATCCAGGTGATAAGGAACCGCTTTTTTTTATAAAAAAAAGGGGGGACATAAGATACTGCTTTACAAGTATGACATTGGAAAACATCGAAAGCAATCAGCAATAGGTTCAGTATATTAAGCTGCTCCCAAGTTGCTCCCAATAACATGATTAGCATATTTTTAGCATGAACATTATAATTGAAAGACATATCATCTTGACATAATATTAATTTTAGAGAAAATTTATAAGATCTATAATATACTTACAAATTTGCATATTAGTTACCTTGTATTGTACGTATCTCTCTCCTGAACACCGCACATTGGTCAGGTCTGCTTGTTAGCAGAGGATTGAGAAAGCTTAAGATTAGTGGAGAAGAGGCAGCGGAGTCGGCTGACATGGCTACTGGCTGCAGTGGCGTCCTGGAGCGCCGAGGCGACATGGATGTCCACAAGAGTCTTAGGCGGCGACCGCGTTGCTCTGGCCACGTGCAACAGGAAGATATTGGATTGGATGTCGTTGTTTAGTTTTAGATTGGGAAGGAAGCACAGACAACAAAGGAGATAGAAGATGTTGTAGGTGTGGGCTTGGATTGAACCTTTGGTGGATTAGAATGGAGAGAAAGAAATCGAGAGAGAAGCAGCAAGCAAACATGTTCGAGGATGAGAAATCGAGAGAGAAGCAGCAAGCAAGCATGTTCGAGGCAAAACGGCATTTCGTCGAGCAGATGGTGCACATCCGAGAGCAGCGGCAAGGCTCCCGCGGAGAGGCTATTGGGGACGAAAGGGTGGGTCAGCGGGTATGACACATACTGGAGGAAGCAAGTGGCTGCGCTTCCGTTGGGCCCTACCCCAGCCCCAGCCGTTCAGATATCACCGGAGCAGGGCTGGACGCGGTGACGGAGAGTTCGTGCTGCTGCTGTTTCGCTTGAGAATGGAACGCTGCTACTACTAGTGGTGCTCATGGGAAGGGAGGAATGGAGCTCCCAGGCCGTCTCGTCGCTTGACCACAGTGGCGTCGCCATGGGGCTCGCCTGCGCCAGTGCCCCGCCGCCGCCGCCCTCTACCCAAGCGGACGGGCTGACGCGCCATGATTCCGAAAGGCTCCAGAGATTTGTGGTCGAAGTCTTGTCTTGATGGAAGAAGGACTCAACCGTTCCGCAATGGAACTGGCGGCGGCGCCCGTGCCGTAGGCTGGACGCGTTTACATCTCCTCGGCGGTTGCCGCACCCTTGCTGCTAGACTAGATGGAGCTGGGAGCCAGCCTGGCCCTAGAAACTTCGCGGGCACTCAGATGGGCATAGAAGCGGGCAGAGACCCCAGCATCGGACGGACCACGTTGCTTGCCTGCCGTATCTAACGGTTAGTGGTCCAATGGGTGACGTGGTTTAATCGGGTGCCCGAGCTTGAACTCTGGATTCGAAAGGAAGAGATACTAACATTTTGTTTTGGTTGCGGAGTCATGGGGAAGAAAATTGACAACAAAACTGAGATTATTCACAAGGCTTGGTACGTGTTGCTGGTATATATATAGTTGCTGGTCGCAGATTGCTCGTTGGCGTCAAGATATACAGAGTAATGGGCTTTCACGGTTGGGCTTCAGACACAGACATCTGGGCCCTGGAAGCGAAACTTGCCTATCTTTGGGCCTGACTGCGCTCGGTGGAGCAACCACCGGAGCTCTGGGGCCCCGCGTCCTCGCGCGACCAGCTCCGGCGCGGCGTGCGCCCTCTGCCGCCCCCGTCTCCCCGCGACCGTCGCTGCTGTCCTACTTCGCCACTCGCCACCTTGGCCGGCGACGAGCACCGCCAGGACACCAGGTATATTCACTTCCCTCCCTTGGTCCTCCATTCCTGCTTTGCGAAACCGTGCACCCAAACCTTAACGTAACCCTAGCATGCTATTCGTAATCGGACCTAAATCTAATTACAGGTGTACATGCATGTATTATGCCCACTAACTTCGATTGCTTTGCAAGAATTATTGGGTGTACACCCATGTCCTTTACTGGGTCCGCCCCTGTGAAAGAAGAGGAGGTGAGTGAGATGGTAGAGATAGAATCGGATCTTTTTGGATTGGTAGGGATCTAGAGATCGTGTTGGTGTTTTTCAATAATTATTATCCCGCCGCACCATGCCGAAGCGGCACATGTTTGAGCATTCTTCACCTGCCCTGAAACTGCACAAGCTTGTAGCAACTATTGGCGCTGTGAAAGTTTATACTGATCCTGGTTTTAGGGCGGTAGAAAATAGTAACTGTATCAAAGTCACAGCATGGAGTTTTTTTTATTAGGATTACAAAATCACGGATAGTGGTGAACTTGGCATGATGGTGCTTGTTTAGGATTCCAACATTTGAAATCCTACTCCACCATGGTCGGCATTTTCCATCTGATTTCCGTTTGTCCGTCCATGGTGGCAGTAGATGAACTGTGAGATAAGTAAACAAGATTTATTTAGCCACAAATATGTGCTGTGTCTCACTCTCTGTTCCTGGATGCCCCATTATCAAACCCTCCTTGGTAGTCCCCAATCACTTTATCTTAACACATGTGCTTCCGAAAAGCATCATGTGCCCTTTCAGGCTTCCACCATAGCACCACCTCAAACTCTCCTTCATACATCGACTGGCGCAGCAAGGGCTGGAGATTCATCAGTAGTGCTTTCTTTTGCTAGCAACCAGGCCTTAACTAATTGGATTGGTGTAACTTTGGTTTAATGTCTCCTGGTTATTATTTACTTTGAGCAATGGAGCCCTTCTCATGTTCATCTGTCTAACTAGTGCAAAAAATGTTTCACTTATTGGAAGGAATGTTCTTTTCTTTTTAGTCATGGATTCATTTACAGTTAATCCACTAATGAAATCCATCTGTTTGAATTGGTCACCACCTCCATGTTTTGTTTTGATATCCTGATGGGTCGGATGCCAATGTTTGCAGAGCTAACATGATGCTTTCTGTCCATGATAACTTTCAGTATCTGTACAACTCCAGTGTTTCTTCATCATTTTGTTGTTGTAGAAAGTGATGAACCTCCTGGATATTCTCTCAACAAATAGTATAAGAAGACTTACAGCTATAATTTGTCTGGACAGGTCTTTAAGAGAGATTCCTTGCTGTATTGACCTTATTACCTACAACTCACTTCACCTTGGTCATTTGTTGATTGGATTACTTGCCCATTAGTCTGGTAGACCTGCTAACCTTCAATCCTCCATGCAGCTTGTCCTCTCAGATAACTCCATAATATTTACTTAGATCAGTCACTTTGCTTAAATATCCAACTATGTTTTTCTTTTCACGTGAGATGATGCTTATTAAGCTTTAGAAGTTTTATCAGTGTTTAGATGTTAAACTAGGAAAGGATTGAGCTGATAATTAATCGCAGCATTGCCAAATGCCAAGCAATATTAGTTGTAACCCCCTTGAATACGCAGGAGAGCTGTGTTAAGTTGTCTTGATAAATAAACAGTTCCACTGGTGCCACAGGTTGCAGCATCTATCCCTGAAAAGTTAGTTCATAGTTGCATGAACTTTATCTGCTTGGCTATCAGATTTACTCAGCTTAGTTTCATGTATCACTTCACATTTTACTGGGCTGTGTCAAATTTGCAATGAATTGCCTATCAGATGAGCAACTATGGTTTAATTTGTTCTGCTCTAGTGCTTTTCCAGTTGACCCAGTCTGACAGAAGATTCCTGGTCTTTGCATCTTGCAGTTGTGTTAACCCATGAATAGAAAATGGCAGTCTGATGGCTTATGTTTTAATTGGGTCTCTAATGACATGAAGCCTTATTAGGAGATCTAATGAAATTAGTGCTTGCAGGTATAGTTTTACATTTCATTGAAGATAAACTTAGCTTGGATGGGCTAAGTTTAGTTTCGTTGGAGAACACTGTAACTGTCACCATGATAGCTTGAACAGCTTGCCATTTTGGACAGCAATATCATTTTGTGACACTTTGGACAGCCAATATGGTGTTCATCGCTTATGATCCCAACCATTTTCAGCCGTGTTCTGCTTTCTATTAGTCATTTATGTTTTGCATTGGAGTCATATTTCTGGGTTTACATAAGTGTTTTAATCTTGGTACCAGGTTTTGTTGCGATGGGGTTATTCAGGGGCAGCTTCACTCTCTTGGTGGGAATGGGATGTGGTATCTATGTAGCTCAGAACTACAACGTTCCGAACGTCAAGAAGCTATTCAACACATATGTTTTTCTGGCAAAGCACGTTGAGGAAACCTACCGTAAGCCGAAGAAAGACGATGATTGATCCTTTGACATGTGTTTTCCCTGTTATGCCCTGGGAAAGCAAGTACAGCTGATGTTATACGGAAAGGTGCTTTTTTGGAAATGGTGGAGGCAGTTTTGGTTATGGACAAGTGTTGAACTCTGGTGGATAATATTGGTTAGTTGTGGAATTCAGTTGATGTAATATAGTTTTTGGTTTTGCTAGACCATGAGCTTCAAGAGCACTCCCTTTTGCTCGTGTTCCCGTGACTGGGAAATGCACTGAACTTTTTGTAGTTGAATTGCGTTGATGGATAATCTAGCATCATATCAGTGTCTTCGTCAAGTTAACATGGGATGATATGTTTTGTCGAATTTGGATTTGTCTTGTTTTCATAAATCACATGTTCCTACTTCTAGGCTGCTTTTGCACAGCCAAGTTTGGACTGATCCTTGTTGTGGTGGTAGAAAGTATCTGTATCAAAGTCACAACATTGAAATTTATCAGGATTACATAATCATGGATACTTGTGGACTTGTCACGAAGGTGCTTGATTAGGATTCCAACACTTGAAATCCAACTCCACCATGGTTGGCAGTTTGCATCCGATTTCCATTTGTCCATGGTGGCAGTAGATGAACAGTAATGAAAGCTTGGTCGTGCTGCCTCACAAGAATCCCAATTCCCGGCTCCCCCATTATCAAGCTTTGCTTGGTACTACCCAATCACTTAATCTTTGTGTGTGCTGCTGAAAGACATCCTGCGACCTTCCAGGCTTCCACCAGAGCACCACCTCAAACTCTTCTTCATCCATCAGACTGGCGCAGCAATGGCTGGAGATTCATCCATGGTGCTTTCTTTTGTTGGCAGCCGGGCCTTAACTAATTGGTTTGGTTTGACTTTGGTTTAATTTTTCCTGGTGTATTTACTGTGAGCAATGAAGTCAGTCCAAATATATCTTCTTACGCTTTTCTTCTTCTGTCTCACTGGTGTCAAAATAAATAAAAAAATATGTCACTTATATATTGGAACGGATATTATTTTCAGTCATGGATTCATCATCCATCCATTTGATTTGGCCACCACCGCCATGTTTTGTTTTCTTTTGATATCCTGATGGATTTCATCCGTGTTTAATAGTATGATTGTCATCCAAAGTGTTTATTGGTTTATCGGATGCCTTGTGTTTGCAGAGTTAACGTGATGCCGTCTGTCTATGACAACTGACAAGTTTCAGTATCCATAACAGTAACAGTGACGGTGACAAATAGTTGCCGAATGCTGGGAACACCCCAACCCGCCGAATAGATCGGTGGGCTCCTGTCCTGCACAATCTCTCGTACGTTGCGCGCCTTCAAGTCCAGTGATCATCAGCCGAAAGCCCGAAACGCTCACCAGCAGCGACCACACTTGAATTGATTCTCTCCTCCGACACTAATTCCCTCTGTCCAAAAAGAAAAATTCTGCTTTAGATTTGGTACAAAGTCAAATCTTTTTAAGTTTAACTACATTTGCAAAAAAATGTATTAATAATTATGATTTTAGATATAAGTATTAAAAATATTTTATGGTAAATCTAATAATAATAATTTATTATATAAATATTTATATATTTTTATAAAAGAAATTGGTTGAAGTTAAATTTATTTGGCTTGGACATGTGTGGTATACATGGGTAGTTACTAATTGGGCTAAAAAATAGTTTAAGTTAGCTATGGTTGGCTGTCTATTGTTAGCTAGTTACTTGGTGAGAACTAGTTGAAGACTTATCTTAAAAAGTTAGCCTAATTATTGGTCCTCTTGTTTAGAACCTAGAGCGAATTTTTGGCTACATAGAAATTAGGTCTTCGATCCAAACAGGCTCTTCGCACTAACTAGAAAGTGTATTCTTTTTTTAGATGGAGTAAGTGAAACGATATGGAGTGAAAGTTATTGTCTTAGTTCAACTATTAAAAGCTCCTGTGCAGTAAGAGCATCTCCAATAGTCCCCTAATTCAACCTCTCAACCTCATAAAATTGTCTTACTGGGGAGATACTAAGTTGTAATAATGTGTCTGATACATTATTCAAACCATTCTTCATTATTCTCCCTCCATAGTGTAAAGGAAGTTGTTTTGGACAACGGCACAGTCTCCAAAGCATGACTTTGACTTCATATTTTTATAAAAATATTTATTTAAAAATGATATAACTTTTATGAAAGTATATTTTGAGGCAAATCTATTTGTATGGTTTTTATATTTTTAAACTCAACAACTTAAAAGTTATTCATGATTTATATTCTCAATGTTTGACCAAAACCTTATCTAAAATGAAATCTTTTACATTATAGAGGGAGTATTAGATATTATTGTTTCATCGTTCACCAAAACAAGTCATATGAGTATTACTATATATTTTAAACTATCAATATTGTATTTAAATTGTTTATATTGTAATTTGGTGAGTTTAAGACACATTATTAGTTGTCTGCATAATAAATTATATTGTAACTTTTACAATTATTTATCAAATTCGTAAATATTTTTTTACCGAATTACATATGAATTTTTGTGTACGGTATATCCTATCCCCTACATCAAGTCTTTGTTCGCAAACTCCATCTACTTGACGTTGTTCGCAGTCTCTTTGACGACGTGTTCCTGTCCCACGGTACCCAGCCACAGTGCATCTTGGAAGACGAATCCCGAGTCGCACTCTTATTATTGCATCCCTAAGCCGTAACCACGTTGTGTTTGTTATTGCTGCGATGGGCTTTCGCACAAGACAATAGAGAATTATCCTTTGCACAACAACTTCTATATGTCCTTGTGGACAATTTTTTTGTGTCCAACAGTCAGTTATCGTCGGTTCGTGGTGAAAACATAGCTCTGGTAATTCAGAATCTTTCTTGTATGACATTTTTGATTCTTTGATTCATAATTGCTCAACATGGAGGTGAAAGCCAACTTTATCAATTCATGTAGCCCCGACTAGTGTGTAGTAACACCATGACACAACAGAGGTAGTTTTAAGCCAGTGGAGCTAGAACTATGGCTCCTCCAATTTCTGTTCTTTCTCTGTTTATGATTTTGCTATAATAACAATTTATTTACAAAATTAATTTTATAGATAGTTGAATCTATTTTTATAATAAATTTATTTAGCATATATTCTCTACAAATCCATTAAATTTACGATATGAAAATAAAAAAACGACAATTTTTTTGGAACGGTGTATATACGTTCTGCTATGTTACAGTGTCTGTGTGTATGTATAATTATAAACGGTTAAGTGATCAGTGTACTACTCCAAAACTTTAGTCTTACAAGTTAAAAAAACTTTGGTTTTACTAGTGCACATCTCCAATTTCATTTCACATTTTCCATTCATCTCCAGTTACAACTATTCACGGCGTGCTCTGTGTCAGTCGTCCGCGGCGCCGGCGAGGCGTAGGCAACGGCGGCGATGGCATCGAGCCACTCCACCACCTGCTGCGCCGTGGGCCGCGACTTGGGGTTGTCGCTGACGCAGGCACACGCTACATCCAGCACCCTCGCCGCCTCCTCCCGGTGCCTCCTCCCGCCGACGCCGACGCCAACGGTGGCGTCGATCACCTCGTCGCCCCTGGCCTCACGCCGCATCCTCACGGCCCACGACGTCACGTCCCGGCCACCACCCACGGGCCTTGCCATGTCCACGGGCCGCCGTCCCGTGACAAGCTCCAGCAGCACGACGCCGAGGCTGTACACGTCCCCACGGTACGTGGCCACGGCCGAGCTACCGTACTCCGGCGGGATGTACCCGAGCGTCCCCACCAGGTCCGTCGTCACGTGCGTCTCCGTCGTCGACAGCACCAGCCTCGCCAGCCCGAAATCCGCCAGCCGTGGCTCCATCGCCGCGTCCAGGAGGATGTTGCTCGACTTGATGTCCCGGTGCAGGACACGTGGCTCCGACGAGGCGTGCAGGTGCGCCAGCCCACGCGCCGCACCGCGCGCGACGCCGAGCCGCGCCGGCCACGTCAGCGCGCGTCCGCGTTCGTGATGGAGCCACTGGTCTAGGCTGCCGTTCTCCATGTACGGGTAGATGAGCAGCCGGTCCTTGCCGGCGCGGCAGTAGCCCTGTAGCGGCACGAGGTTCCGGTGCCGGACACGTGACAGCGTCTCCACCTCGGCACGGAACTCGCGCTCCATCTGCCAGAAGTCGCCGGACAGCCGCTTCACCGCCACCTCGCTCCCGTCGGCCAGCGTCGCGCGGTACACCATCCCGAAGCCGCCGCACCCGACGATGCGGGACTCGTCGAAGTTGCGCGTCGCCTTCATCACGTCCTCCAGCGTCATCGCGCGCTCTCCTTCCTCTTCGCCGGCCGCGCCGGGGAAGAGCAGCACCAGCGTGGACTTCGCCGCCGCCGACTCGAGGCTACCGCTGTTTCCTTCGTCGTCGTCCGCAGCCACCCTGCAGGCGTTGTCCTCCTGCCGCTTCGACCACACGCGCCACGTCACGGCAGCGGCCACGGCGACGAGCAGCGCCGTGGCGACGCTGATGGCCGCCACGACGCCAGCGCTGGCGCTCCGCTCCTGCTTGCCGCCGTCCGCCGCGCGGGGCGGCTCGTCCTTCCGCGCGCACCGCGCCACGTGGATGCCGCACAGCAGCGGGTTCCCCTGAAAGTCCGCGCGGGAGAAGGTGGAGAACTGCCCGCCCACGGGGACCTCACCGGAGAGGTTGTTGAACGAGACGTCGAAGTGGGAGAGGAAGCTGAGCTGCGTCAGCGACGGCGGGATCACGCCGGAGAGCGCGTTGTTGGACAGGTCAAGCGACTCGAGGCTCGTCATCCCCGACAAATCCGGCGAGATGGGCCCCGACAGCCTGTTCCAGCTCAGGTCAACGATGTGCACCCTAGTCAACGCCCCCAGCGCCGCCGGCACGTCGCCGGTGAGGTTGTTGTGTCCGAGGACTAGCGATGGTGGGAAGCTGTCCACCTGGTTGTACTGCCGCCCTTGCACCGACGTGTTCCGGCGCATGAAGAACGGGAAGTCATGCACCTGCGCCTCCTCGTCGTCGTCGTTGTCGTCGCCGCCGGCGGCGATCAGCCCCCGCATCCGTGTCAAGCTACCCGGTATCTCCCCGTGTAGGGAGTTGTTCGAGATGTCGAGGTAGAAGAGGCGGTCGAACTGCCCCAGCCATGGCGGGATCGGGCCGGCGAGCCGGTTCCACGACAGGTCCAGCACTCTCAGCTTCCGGAGTCCGGCGATCCACGACGGTATCACCCCGTGCAGCTCGCAGTTAGCGATGACGAGCACCTGAATACTAGGGAAACCAACGATGCCGGCGTCGTCCGACGGCATCTCCTCGCCGGCGCCGGCGCCGTGGAAGTTCCTGGTGAGCACGAGGCTAGTCAGGTTGGGGAGGCTCTGCAGCGTCCTTAGCGCCGACGAGACGTTGGAGAAGGTATTGCCGGTGAGCGAGAGGAAAGACAACTCGGAGAAGTTAGCAAACGACGGCGGTATCTCGCCGGTGAGCTTGTTCCGGCCGAGGTTGAGCGCGGCCATGCCTCTGCACTCGTGAAGGCTCGCCGGGATAGGTCCCGTGAAGCCATTGGCGCCGAGGTCGAGGTACACGAGGTTCCTGAGCGCGCGGAAGTTGAGGCGGCTAATGTCCCCGCCGAACGAGTTGTTCCGGAGGTTGAGCACGCGGAGCCGGCGGCACTTCGAGAGCGTGGCGGGGAGAGAGCCAGTGAGCCGGTTGCTTGGCGCCGAGAGCTCCTGGAGGTTGACGAGGTCGTCGAACACGTCGGGGAGTGGGCCGGTGATGGCGTTGAAGGAGAGGTCGAGGCGGACGAGGCTGCTGAGGTTGCGCAGCAGGAGAGGGGAGAGGGCGCCGGAGATCGAGTTGGTGTGGAGGCTGAGGACCTGCAGCGACGTGACGCTGAAGAGATCGTCGGCGAGAACGCCGTCGATGTTGTTGTTGTTGTTGCCGTCGAGCCAGAGCTCCACGAGCGACCGGCATTCCCCGAACCCGAAGGGGAACGCGCCGGAGAGCCTGTTCAGCGAGAGCCGCAGGACGCGGAGCGCCGGTGACGCGGCGCAGAGAGCGGTGGCGTTGATGGCGCCCGTGAAGCCGTTGCCTGACACGTCGTACGCCGTCAGGTTGCGCGCGCTGGGCAGCACCGGGTGGGTGCCGTTCAACGCGTTGTACGAGACGTTGAACACGCGCGCCGCCGGGAGGTTGATCGGAGTGGACAGGGCGCCGGCGAGCGCGTTGTTGCTGACGTCGAGCGCCTCGAGGCTCTGCAGCCGGAGCAGCGCCGCGGGCAGCGCGCCGCGGAGCGCGTTGCCGGAGAGGTTGAGCACACGGAGCGCGGTGAGGCCCGCGAGCGACGCGGACACGTGACCCCGCAGCGTCCGGTTGGGCAACGCTAGCCCGACGACGGCGACGACCGCCGCTGCGGTCTCGCCGCACGTCACCCCCGGCCAGTCGCAGCACGCGTTGGTGGAGGTCGGCCAGCCGTCGACCGCGGCGTCGAGGCCCGCTGAGAACCCGCGCAGCGCGGCGAGGTCGCTCGCGGCGCACGGCTGCGGCTGCGCGGCGCCGAAGCTCAGCACGGTCGGGCATAGCGCCAGTAGCAGCACCGCCGCTGCTCTGCTCCCCATGTCGCTGGCCTGCCTTGGCACACGACAACGTCGACAAGGGTGGTGGTCAGCGATGATCAGCCGACGGGAGCTAGTAGTTAGCTAGCTAATGGTGGTGATGATAAACAAGCGCCATGAATTCTCTCACATCTTGGGATCATGGTCTGATGGTCAGATTGTCCTTGTTCAGTCTTGCTTCTTGCCTGCTCTTCTTGTTCCCTTGCAGGAAGAAGAAGAGAAGCGAGTGAAAGAGAGAGAGAGAGAGAGAGAGAGAGAGAGAGAGAGAGAGAGAGATGAGGGAGGGGAGAGAGAAGGCACTGTGGGTTTGACTCTGCAGCTCAAGTTTAATACTGTTGCTTAGCTTACATCCTCAATGACCTGACCTGTCCTAATTCTTCAGGTAAATGATTTCTAAAGTAGGTTCTACTACCTGTCATGATTTGAGACCCATCTCTAAAGTTTGTTTTTAAGCATTGTTTAGTTTATATATTTGTTGTTGAGTGCTTGCTTTGGTTTGGTTCAATTTGTTTGATGCATCTGGACGCCGCAGCTAAAAAAAATGTCACCTTCAGATCGATTCATCTTTCAGTGTGCGTGTGCCATCATCGTCATCCTCTCCGGCTGACTGAACTGATTGTGCCACGTAACTGTGTTTCTTGGTTCTTGGCATTGACTACCGGTGATTCATGGAGGTCAACACGACTGCTGGAGCGTGACACGTGGCGGTGTGACCCGTCACAGCACAGCAGGCGCGCGCGTCGATCACGAAACGGAGGGCTTTGACTGGGGTTTGACAAAGTCAACGCTGCATGAGAATGAGATGAGGATGAGATGGACTGGGCTGCAGGCTGCTGGACCAGAAAGGTCAGCAAGTCTTCTTACCGCGCATCCGGCCGGCGCCACAAACAAAGTCGTTAACTAACGAGATTGTTGTTACTAGCCATGGTCATTAGTTTAGCACTAAACTACTGTCCACTAGTAGCACTAGTAGTAGATTTCCTCTTCTTTTTTTTCATTTGACTTAAACCAGGGACAATGCTACAGTAGTCAAGAGCTACGAGACTGTCCGTGAGAATTATGACCAGCTTGGCTCGCCAAAGCTAACCAGCTTGCTATATCTGGAGTATAGGATAAATGGACCTTGGGGAATTGAAGGCTACAACACTATTTAGTTGATAGCCACATTTTATCACTTTTCAGTTTAAATAAGTTTAACCAAGTTAGCAAGTGTTCGGTTCGCAACTAAACTTAATCAATTTTTTTTTAGCTGCACACGCTATAGAGTAAACAATTATGACAATTGTTATGATAAAGTATGGCTTCAAATTTTCTAGCCACATTTTTTGTGGCTTACTCATCACACTTGCCTAATTTTAGTTGTGATAATTTATGACTAGGAACCAAATAACCCCTACAATTTCTTTAATTGGAGGGAAAATGGAAAAAAAAAGATTGGTAAAATCTTGGATCGTACGACTAATTAATACTTGATACTCATATATAGTTCAATCAAGATTATTGACCAATGAGACGGATGTTAGAATTTGTATGCTGTAGTAGTGCATCTAGCAATGCAAAGCAATTTCAGCTCTGATCTAGTCTAGATTAGTAGATGTGTACACAC
>CM039121.1:47000834-47022307 GCA_022036555.1 Microstegium vimineum | reverse complement strand
ACCATAGCGGAAGATGTTGACGAATCGGGACCAGAATGGCTGGAGGATGTACTTGGCGACGAGCGAGTGGTCGACGCCGCTGTACTTGTAGCGCCGCAGCGTGGCGACGCCGTGGTGGCCAATGTAACCCATCTCCCCCCTCTCCCCCGCGTCGTCTTCTTGGCACGCACACGACAGACAGACAGCAATCTCCCAATCCGAATCCCCCCGCTGGGCTCCCGGAAGGAAGTACGATGGAGGGAAAGGAAGAAAGAAGCGAGGATGAGGAGAGCACGCGTGCGTGCCGTGTGGTGATTGGCGGGATCTAGCGGGGCCAAGAGAGACCGCGGGCGCCCCGGTGGGGGATGATGGAGGAGGAAGAGGAGAAAACGAGGCCGACGAATGAATGGAAGGGAACGAGACGAGACGTGCGTTTTTTGCGGTTTCGTCCCTCCACTTGCACGGTATTAGTGTCGGGTCCACCAGGCACATGTGCCTTTCCTATTTACTTTATTTTTATTATTCCACGTTACTTTTCAGAAAAAGAAAAGAAAAAGGTTATTCTTCCTTGGAGGAGTATTATTCTTGTGAAGAAGAATGTAGTGTGTGTATTCCATATTTCGAGAGGAATGCAAGGCATCCCTTCCTTTTATTGTAGAAGAAGACACATAGAGAGAAGAAATATGAAAGTCTCTCTTTTTTTTTAATTTATCACGGCTTTCATTACAGAAATATAAGTGTGTAGTATTTGTTAGTGGGAATTGGGAAAAAATATTGGTTGGGTGTAATCAGAAAGAAATTTGTGAAACCAGAGAAGTGGAATTGAACACTGAAGCACATGTGTGCCTTAACGAGGAGTGGTTGTGTTATCTTAAAATAATTGTATTCCGCGTCTACTCCACCGATAGGACATGCATGGATTCTACATAGACAGAGAATAGTACTAGTAAGTACTTTGAAACAGAGATTTGCCTCGTGATTTCCTTTCTTTTTTTTTCTCTTTAAAAAAAATACGGAAAGGCCAACGAGCGGGGCCGGGACGGCGGGACGCAACCGTTGTCTACCATGTAGGCTCGGGACCGTGGGGCCCGCGTGGCAGTAGCACATCATGTATGGGAACCGCGCCGTCGCTCGCGGTGGCAGCCCGTCGTGTCCCTACTCTTGTACTGTACCGTATCCAGTGCCAGACTGCATGGCAGGCTGCAGAACCGCCGCCGCCGCCGTGGTTGACCGGCGACTGCTCAGATCCAGTCGCCGGCGGCCGGCGGACACGAGAGGGACCGTGGGCCAGCGGACAGCCCAATGGTGGAGGGAGGCGCCCATTTTTGTATTGCCACTTGGCCCATTTGTCTGTGTGGATGGGGTTTTGTAATTGGCCCTGTCGGTCTCGGGGAGAAAGAGACGTTGAGGTACGGACGGTCCCTTCTCCTGGACCCTGGTACCCACGGGCACGGCCAAAGAAAAAAAAAATGAGTGTTCACCGGTCTGACTTCTTTTCCCTGCATACACGAAGAACATAATCTACTCGTGAAAATGTATCAGAGAGTGGTACAAGTCCGGCACAAATCTAGTATTTTTTGAAAGGAAGAAAACTAAAAGAGATTGTATATAGATATAGATAGATATATGTAATAAAAAAAGTTAACAAAACTAGCACTAAATTCTTTGTTCTACTCCCTCCACTCCAACTAAATGGCATTCTCACTTCCCGATGAATTAAACGCTCCAAAGTTTCAAGAATATATGCAACAAAATGCTAATATTTAGTATCATTAGATAAATTGTTAAATCTAATTTTCCTATAAAATATTTGGAGAAAAATAGTCTTTTTCCCTTGTAGTTGACGGTGTTAGAGGTCAAATCTAATGGGAGTGCTATATAAGAAACCGAAAATAAACACGATGCTATATTGAAAAGATTTTATCTTTCGGTGCTAAATAAAAAACTATGTCATATTCTCAATGCTAAATAAAGAATTTTGTTATTACGTCTGACCTTTCCTGGGACTTCTTGTCTCTTTCCCCCCCCCCCCCCCCCCCCCCTCTTTTATTTCTTATTTCTTCTCTTTTTCCTTAGCGCCTTCAAACTCAAAAAATCAAATCTCCACTGTACTCTAGCTCAAGTGCGATAAAAATATAGGCCTGTTCGGCTGATTGTTTCTGCAGCTGCTAAGTCGGTTGATGTTGTTTTTGGCTATTTTGTTATGAGATACAAACATTGTATCATCAATCAAGCGAACAAGACGATAGATTTCAAGTTTTATCACCGCAGCTCATGAAAAGTTGTTTGACCCGCTCCATAAAGCTTTAACCTTTTGCTAAATCGGTGCTTACTTAACACCGGGGTGTTACATATGTTAGTGTGTTTGTGAACCTAGATGCAAGTCACGTCACGTCACATCAAGTTTTGAACCTAGATGCAAAGCTACATGAATCTGAATCTGGATGATATTGTCATTGAAGCAATTGTCGTGTCGTGAACTTCATATACATGTCATATTATCGTCGTTCAATCAGCCACTGTAACAATAATGAAAATAAGCACAAAAAATCGAAGGACTGGCTTTTTTAGTGCCAAAAAAAATCAACAAAAAAAGATCCAAACCATGCACGCTGGGCCGGCCTGATTTTTTTTCGACAAAATATGGGCCTGAATCGCCCATAATAGTATATGTCCCCGTTCGCTGCACAAAGGCGGGCCTAAATGGGATCGGAGCAGAGGTTTACGTCGGAGCGCAGGGCGAACCTCGGTACCACAACCAGGGTGAGCCTGCCGGTCTCTCCACCGGCGACGAGCACCCAGTCACCCACCACCAGGTATTCCCACCCCTTCTCTTCTCTTCTTTTCCCTTCCCTTCTTGCTGTGTGAATCCGAGACGACTACTAACTCCCCTGACTCCGATTCGAACACTTGGGATGCAGGGCACAAGACCCTCCCTCCCGCAGAGTTGGCTGTATAAATTCAAGGCTTGCATCTACAGATTGGTTGATCGATTGATTGATTCATGAACACGGAGGAGGGTTAGTTTAGTTTTTGTTAGGTCGCGCCGCAGTCGCGATGTCCAATAAGCGCCGGGGACAGGATGGAGAAAACCCGCGCGTCGCCGGCGGCGGTGACAAGAAGCCGAGGCGGCGTGGTAGGGAGCACCTCTATCTCGTCTTGGATGACTGGGAAAAGGGGTTCAGCATCCACAAGATCGACGCCGACAGCTTCGACACCTCCGACGACGGCGGCCTGCAGAGCGGGGTTGCCAGCGAGCACCTCCCGGAACCTCCGGCGCTGCGGCTAGAGTCACCTGCAGGTCGCGTGCCTCACACTGGCATGTCCTTCGCCGCTCTAGGCACCAAGATCTTCGCCTTTATGACCCAGCGCTGTGGCCTCGTCTACGACGCCGACACGGCCGTCTTGGCCGTCGGCCCTCACGCCCCTGCCAAAATGCTATGCGGCTTCGGTACCACGGTGGTCGTCGGCGAGGTGATCTACGCGTTGACGTATCGCTTCTCCGAGGCCCACCACTGGTTCGAAGCCATGTCATGGGAGCAACCCACGGAGAGCTGGTCTTGGAAGACTCTGCCACCACCGCCGTCAACATTTCGCAGCCGCGTCAACTCGTACGCGCTGCACCCGGACGGACGCACCATCTTCATGACCTCGGCGAATGGTGGCCGCATGAGCACCTACTCGTTCGACGCCATGGATTCTAAGTGGAGGTGTCATGGCGACTGGGCGTTGCCATTTGTTGGCCGAGCTCACTTTGATGCCGACACCAACTCGTGGGTTGGCCTTCGCTGGAATGGATACATTTGTTCCTGCAAAGTTGTCTCCCCTGACGACTGCCTCAACAACACTGCTCCGGATTGGCAGATGACGAAGGAGAAGTTGTTCTACAAGGACCAGCAGAGCCACATGAGGGCCTCTCTCACCTCTATGGAGGGCACCAACAAATTCTGCCTAGTCCAATGTGTGGTACGTGAGCAAGTGGAGGAGAGTCGAGCCTTGGGAGACTGCGATGGTTGTGTTCTCCATTTGACCATATTTAGCCTCAAGTATAATCACAATGGGGAGCTCCAAACCACAGATCACTCCACACGCTCCTTTGTAGTGTCTAGGCATAGAAATCACTTTCTTCCTATTGCATTCTGGATGTAGAAGGTCCATCTTTGGTTTGTTATAAGTTGTGATGTGTTATGCCAGCTGCTCCTGAATCATCTGCTTGATTCATTGTTACTGGTTCATGTCATGCATTGTCTTGTGAGGTACAGAAACAAATCAATAAAAACTTTTTTTCTGCTCGAAAGTTGTGCTACTTTATTTGATTTATTTATTTGTTTATTTATTTATGAGCTTTTCTCCCCCTCCCATATGCTAGTTGTTGATGTGTTACCTTATTATTTTTTCACTCAAGTGTGATATTGTGTAGGAAGGTGCCTGTTGTCCTATGTTTTAATAGTTGAAACATGAGACTCTTGCTTTTGGAAAGGTTGCTAAATTTAGCCAGTATATTAGGTCTTAGATCTTACCATTTTCGCCAAAGTTAGTTCTGACAGTACATAAAAGAGCTACTAGTTAGGGGACAGTTTGCTTACATCATTTTCAGCCAAATTGTCTTTGTTGTGTAGCTAAAAACATTTTCTTGTGTTGTTTTAGGGTTCCCAGTTTGAAACCTCTAGCTAGTGATGTTTCTCTTTCAAGATGACACTTGTAGATTGGTGCAACAGTTCTCTTACTATCGATCGGTTCTGTCCACACAATGTTTTTTTTTTCATCTGTTAGTTTAGTTGATCTGAGAGGAGAGATGTCAACTGCTACTAAATGGTCAATAACAAACAAAAGGCTCTCATTTCTTTTTGTTCACAAGCTTACCTAAAGAAAACCAACATATATGATAGGTTAACACCCTACAAAATAAAGATTATGGGGCTAACTGTTGTGGCAAACTGATGCAATCTTAATCGAAGCATATTCCTTTGCATTTGGGTGGGTGGGTGTGGGTGATGATGGGGATCTGGGGTGACGAGCTCCTCGCCACTAACCTCACTCACAACACCTCGCTGTGGAAACTGCAGTGTGGCAGTTGATGTGGTCGGCATGGAACCTCGCCTGTATCTGTATCACCTGGGTGGGGACAGAGAAGGGGATGAGAAGGAGGCGCCATCCCAGCCATGGAGCTCATCTAGCTGGTGAGGCTGCTGCTCTTCTAGGTCTAGCGATTTACCTTCCACTAGGCTTGGTTAAAAATTAGTGCTTTTTCCTTTTTAGGGTGGGTCATAAAATTTATCCGGAGTAGAAGCGAAATGGGCTTATTCTTGATGCGTTTTTGGCAAGTAAATGGTAATAGCTGCGTAATTAGTGACCTGCTGGAATGTGACGAAAAGATAAACGCTTCAAACAGAGTTCGTTAAATCTGCACAACAATAGAATTCGCTGATCAGATGATATCTTTTGAGCATTAGTTATATACTGTATTTCCTGTTTCTGTAACTCCATGTTTCAAAGATACATGCTTCTACATTAATCTACATTCTTTTCTTCTCCATCGCATGCCTATCATGGAATTATATGTTTATATATTTATATTTATAAACATAATTCATGCAAATTGTTTTCAGAATTGGAGAGCCAGCAGCTCCTGACAGCCTGAACCTTCTGCTGCGGGGTGAGTACTCATATTTGATTTCCTTCCAGTAAATTGCTCCCAAGGCGAATTCTAATCAACACATGCTATGGATAGCTATGGTTTTTTTTTGTCTTGCTGAGTTTGGTCTGTTTGCATGGGCCAAACCAGTATACATGCCACTGGAAGAGCTAAACCAAATGAGTATCAAGTTTTAAAATGTTGGTTTGGTTGGATGTTTTCTAGCACTCAGAGCATGTAGACATCAAAATTGATAATCTTCTGCGCCATCAGCACTTGGCAATGTTAGTTGCTTCATGATTTTTTTTGTTTGTTACGAAAAAAATAAAAAAAAATAAAGTTTAATATATCAATTAAGCTTGACAAGAGATAAATCTATAATTCAGTAATGCTAATTATGCCATTATAAACTTTATTATTTTGAGTTCATATTTTTAGCATAGTTATGATTTGGTGATGTACACATTATATGATTTTCCAAGATTTTTACTATCCTACAAATATATGAAAATAATTAACTATGGTTAACTTTGTCTATTTATGAAGAGGAGCAAAATAATCATTATGGCGCAAAACAACATTTTTACTATATAGTTCTCATCATATAGAGCATAGAAAATTTTATATTATACTTTTTGGACACTTATATGATTTTATATCTATTTTGTTAGACTATTTTATTAGGCACGGTATCCACCAGCAAATTTGCCAAGAATCAGAATGTCATCTAGCAAATTACAAAATTTTGCATGTCCGTTAACAAAGAGGTGTCAATTTGTATGTCCGGCAGCAAAATTCCCCTATAAAATAATTGTCCATGCAATGCAACACTGAACTGATAAAATGTGAAATCACAGAGCAAGTAAGACGATTTACAGACAAGCGAGCAAGCCCACGTCCCCAAGTTTATTGGGCCGAAACCGCATCGCTACAAGCGCAGCCCACCTGGGGAGCCCAAAACAGCTCGCTCCCCTTGTCCACCATTCCTCCACGCTGCGGAACCGGCTCCTCCGCTCCTCTTCGCCGCCGCCCAAACCCAACCCCCTCTCCCTCCCGCCCTCGTCGCCGCCGCTGCCCGGCCCCCGGGAAGGGATCAAGGGGACGCGCAGGATGGGGAAGGCGCGGCACGCCGCCAAGCTCCCCCTCGCCCTCATCCCCAAGCCAAAGCCCAGAGCCCACGCCGCTTCTCCCTCCACGCCGTCGCCGCCGCCGCCTGCTCCTCCGCCGGCGCGTCCACCCGCCAATCCTGCCAAAACCCGCAAGAAGCCCCACGGAACCTCCAAAAGCTCAACAGCCCTGCCCCCCGCAGCTGCCTCCGCCGCCGCCGCCGCCCCTGCCGTGCAGGAGGAGCGGAAGCCCATCAGGACACCAGCCGACCTCGCGTCCGCCATCCGCGCAGCAGCGGACACCGACATCGACGCGGCAACCGCTCTAGCCCTCTCCGCGCCGCCGGACGTGCCGCTACCGACGCACTCCCTGGCGCTCCTCCTCCGCCGCCTCGCCACGACACGCTCCGTCTCCGCCGCACGAGACCTCCTCGACAAGCTCTACCCCGCCACGGGCTCCGACTCCAGCGCCCCACGCCCAAACCCAGCCCCACGCGGGGCGCTGCTGGCGCTCGCGGACGTCGTATGCCACCGTGGCGGCGGGCCGCGCGAGATCGCCCGCGTGCTCCCGGTGCTCAAGGACCACGGCGTCGTCGCCGACGCGCACCTCTACAACTCCCTGATGAAGGCGCACGTCGCAGCGGACGACCCGGGGGCCGTGCTCAAGGTGTTCCGGGACATGAGGAGCGACGGCGTCGAGCCCGACCTCGTCACCTACAACACGCTCATCTACGGCCTCTCGCGCGCCGGGATGGTGGGAAAGGCGAGGGCTTTCCTCGACGGGATGGCCGAAGAAGGTCACCTCCCTGACGTCATCACCTACACCTCGCTCATGAACGGGATGTGCGTCCAGGGCGACGCGCTTGGCGCGCTGAAGCTGCTCGAGGTCATGGAGGCTAATGGGTGCCAGCCTAATGAGCGCACCTACAACACGCTGCTCATGGGTCTCTGTAAGAACAAGAAGCTTGATGAGGCCGTCGAGGTTTATGAGGCCATGGTGAAGGCTGGGATGAAGCTTGACTCGCCGGCGTACGCCTCCTTTGTCAGGGCGCTGTGTCGGTCCGGTAGCGTTGCTGATGCGTATGAGGTGTTTGATTATGTGATTCGGACCAAGAGTTTTACCGAGGTGACAGCGTATTCTGAGCTTGAGAATTCTCTCAAGTGGCTGCGCAAGATGAAGTCGTGATGCGAACTGAGACATTGGATTTTGGAGGAAATGATGTTGCGCTCTGCGGTTCTGTGGATTTCACTCTCGGAACATCACACTTGAATTTTCTGTCATTTTGTGTAATTTTTCTGTTTTATCTCTTCCTGTATTTGGCAACTGAAAAGACACTTTTACCCTTCTGTGAATTTTGCACCTGTGGCTGACGGCCACTGTGATCGCCGTAGCCAGTGGCGAGGTTTGAGTGGAGGCAAAAGGGGCTATGGCCACCCCTGTATTTGAGCTATTTGTTAAGGAAACTAGTAATTTCTAAGCACTTTAGGGCCTGTTTGGATGGAGCGGCAAATGTTTTGCCGTGTCATTTCGGATCTTTCGGCACTAGTTTAGTGTATTAAAAATAGACTACTTATAAAACTAATTACATGCCTCTGCGGGACTTAACAAGACGATTCTATTAAGGTAAGTTAATCTATAATTAACAAATATTTACTGTAGCACAACATTGTCAAAACATGAACTAAATAGGCTCAAAAGATTCGTCTCGCAAATTTGTCTTCGGCTGATAAATTACTTTTTTACTTAGTACATTTTAAATAGACGAAACTAGAGACGGAGTTTCGATGTGTTTTGCCCCCCCCCCCCCCCCCCCCCCCAATCATTGGTGAAATAAGCCATAAAATTGCTTGTTTGGCTTGCTTTTTTTTTTTATCATTGACCCCTCATGAGATTTGAAGCAAGCTCCGACACTGGCCCTAGCCAGGTCTTTAGTGCTCACCAGTAAGCAAGTCCTACCTCTGAACAAGTATATCAAAGAATGTAATACGAGAGAGGTAGAGAGTGGTACAACGATCCAGACAAGTGTCCAATAAGAAAACCGATAAGACAATTAACATCAAGGCCTTGTTTAGTTGGCCCCAAAATTCCAAAAGTTTTCAAGATTTCCCATCACAACGAATCTTTAAACGTATGCATGGAGTATTAAAGATAAATAAAATATATAATTAATTACACAGTTTGTCTGTAAATCCAGAAACGAATCTTTTGAATCTAGTTGCGACATGATTGGACAATAATTACCAAATAAAGCCGAAAGTGCTACAGTGCCAAAATTCCTAAAGTTTTCGAAACTAAACAGGCCCCAAGATTTATCATGTGGTTGTGATGACACATTCATTTGGTGCCTCATGAGCTAACATGTATCACATGCCTAACTCCACACTTGGTGCCGTAAGAACCACAACTAGAATTAACTTCCATGATCTCCACGAGGAATAGGTAAAGAACCTCCTAAAAAATCATCGATTAAAGCCAAAGAGAATTATCACCCTTCGCTCAATGATTACCGATGTTCGAAGCCGTCTAGGTGGCGATAACCATCAAGAGTAATTGTCAATCACACAACCAACACGACGACCTGTTCGCTTGGTCGTTTTGGTGACTAATAAGTCGGTTGTGGTTGTTTTTGGTTGTTTTCTTGTAAGATAAAAGCACTGCTTTCAGTGGCTGATAAGCCGACTGATAATCCAAACAAACAGGGCGACGATCACAAGTGCTACTAAATGCTCAAACTCAATGCAAATACACTTGAATCACTCTCAATACCACTTTGGATGAACAAATCCAGAGTTACATGAGTGGGGTGGGGGGGGGGGCACGAGACTACGAGAGTATGCTCACAAGGTGTACCAATAACTTAAAGAGCCAAGACAGCGATCCACACCCGACTAAGGTCTATTTATAGAGCCCTAAGGCTGAAGGAGTGGTTGACCAATTTATTGGGTTGTCTGCGCCTATATTGAACATTGTGGTAGTGTCTGATGTTCCACGTGTCGCTATCTAGTGATGTAGCCGTTTGAATTGAGTTCCTATGTTTTCAATTTACATACACGTACAGTTTAAAAACGCGATGATTTTATCTTTTTCCTGTATTTTCGTGTAAAAATAAACTGATTGATGGAATTTCTGAGTCCCAAAAAGACTATAGAGATCATGTATACCATACCAAAAATCCTGTGCCCTTCACTTCACCAAACACAGCTGTACAGCTTTCCATCTCATCTCGCCGCCTTCACTTCTCCCATCCGCCCGCCCCGACTGCGCGCGCTCCCCACATCCCCCACCCCCATCTCGCGCGGCAACTGGGCCACCGCCGCCGCTGCCGCCGCCGCAGTGCCAAGGTGCCCAGGGTCTTCGTCGGTCGCTTTACCAGCCGCCAGGTCTTCGTCGGCCCATTCCCCCGCTCTTCGTCTGCCCATTCTCCCGCTCTTCGTCGGCTCCTTCCATCCGCCGGCGACGAGCACCCATCAGGTACGCCCCTCCCCTTCTCGCCGTGCGAAGCCGACCATTCGGGATCTGATTCGAGTACAAGTGCATACCCGCCTACCAACCTTCGATTCTCCTGCCGGAAATTATTGCTCCCACGTTTCCCACGCGGCAACCTCCACAGTTCAGCGTCCGCCAGCCCCCAACCGCCTGTTGCTCCCACTCGCACCACGTTTGCGGCTCGCGTTCCCTGTGCTCCGCAACCTCTTCAAGAAGCTTCCATGACACCGACGGTTAGTTGACCTTATTTGTATTTGTGTGCGCGTCTGTTGCTTGCTTTGGTCCAGAGGCTGGGAACAACAAAGAGGAACAGGGTCCATGGAGGCTGGAGGCGCAGGAAATGGTTCGAATGGGGCGCCGCAGACAAAGGGGAGTGGGGATGAAGGCACCGCCAAGTCGCCGCCGCTGCCCCCTTGCTGTGTCAAGGCGAGAGCCGCGGCGCTCGAGTCTGAGGCCAAGTGCCTTGGCACCGTGATTTCGGGATGGTTCACCGAGCCACGATCACACTGCGGTACGCCCTTGGTTGTCTGTCTTGCGTCATCACATGTACTACTTTACTTTATTGCTACTGTCATAGTTAACAGGTTATTTTATTTCACCCTGATTGCTACCTGTGCAGGTAAAGCCAGCAAGGTTCAGTATTTCAATAACCCAATGTGGCCAGGTACTTGGTACACCTGCTGCCAGTATTTGGATTACCTTATGTTATGTCTCTTAAATTAACAATTGTCTACCGGAGGAATGGTAGTCCAAATTCCCAAAGTCAGCATGATTTTCTGGCAGCTATGTAGTCGTTTGCTGGGCAACCTCATTCCTGAATGGAGGAGGCAGTGCTTAATTATTGCAAATGCTACTGAATTTTCAATATATGATTTAACCACAATTTATTTATGCTAGAAAATGGTTTAGCCTGGTTTATTCTTAAAATAGAATTCTAGCATTTGTTGAAAGTAGATATTCATCTTGTTCAGCTTCTGTACAGAGAACGGTTTCGATATTTCTAAGATGGTATCTATGTTATTATAGATAACATTTTCTTATTTATTTGGTACTGTCCTCGCAAAATTTGGTAGTGGAAGTTGATCTAACATAGTGCATGCTAATCAGAGTTAGGATTTTTTTGTTCTTATTTATTTTGTTGTGTGTAAGATACACTCTGTGGTCTGTTGACTGTGCCAGTGGTGATGTGGTGTCTGATGTCTGCTTATGCACCTGGGTGCTACTCATGGCTTTAGTGTGGATGGTTTTGTCGTCTCCATGAGAAAGCCTATGCTCTTTTGGTTTCATTTACTGACCCCCTGTAACATGTTCAATTTCTGTTCCAATGTTCGATAATCAGTGTTTTTCAGTACTCCACAGTGTGGACCCTTTCTCCCTAAGTGTGTTATTTTTTTCCTTGTACAAACACTGCTGTTTGGCATCCTATAATATGCTATTTTGGCATTGAACCGAACTTCCAGTTGTTCTGTGTTGCAATACTTCTCTGGCATTTTCCCTAGAGTGAAACAGTTGTACTTTATCATACCTCTTGTGATTTTGTTCTCATATATAGGAGAGGCTCATTCCTTGAAAGTGGAGAAGATATTGTACCAGGGGAAATCACCATACCAGGAAGTCCTAGTCTTTGAGGTTCTCTTCAGTTATTGATACCAGAAATATAAACTGCTGTTGGCTTCTGTTTTGTATAACCTGGTAACTTTTATGTGCAGTCGTCAACCTATGGTAATGTCCTTGTGCTTGATGGTATTGTTCAATTGACTGATAAGGATGAATGTGCGTACCAGGAAATGATTACTCACCTCGCACTCTGTTCAATTGCGTCCCCTAAAAAGGTATATCTATCTCCTGATCCTTGCTTTCCCTCAATATTGTGAAAATTATAGACAATGCTGTATTGGTTAACAGAAATTTATTCGCATGGAATATTTCTTTTTACCTGTACTTGCATGGAAACTGTAGCATGCTAGTGACTTATGTTTTTAGGAACTACTTTGCAGGTTTTGGTTATTGGTGGTGGTGATGGAGGTGTACTTCGAGAGATTTCCAGACATAGTTCAGTGGAGTCTATTGACATATGTGAAATTGATCAGCTGGTTATTGATGTAAGGTTCTCCTTTGATGCATTAACCTTTTCAAGTGTAGTCGCTTAATTATTCTTTGCTGATATACATCTTAACTCTTTAGATTTGCAAAGATTTCTTTCCACATTTGTCTGTTGGATTTGAAGATCCTCGTGTTCAACTTCATGTTGGTGACGGTATGTTGATAATCCCATGAGGCCATGATGACTATGTTATTTGTTGATATCTGCTGATTGCTGAAGTTTCCTACTGTTTAGATATTGGTAATCCTTTATTTCTTTCAGTTTCTGAACTCTAATTCCACAAGAATTGCTTTCTTCTATTTCAGCTGTGGAATTCTTGAAAAATGCTCCTGAAGGGACATATGATGCTATCATTGTTGATTCATCAGACCCAATAGGTGCGCTTATGCTGCAGTGCATAGAATTTCTCGAGAACAGTGCCATTTAAAGTTTTATCTATGTCTTGGTGTTTTACATCTGTTCTTTGGCCTTTTTCTTTGCTTCCTATTATATTGTTTCTGAACTCCATGCTTCTTTGTTTCTACAAGGTTACTGCAGCAGTAGCTATTCTGGGTTAATGATGTAAAATTTGCAGATATTTTCTTGCAGAAATAACTTTGATCTATCAAATTTTCAGTCACATCTTACTGTTCTTATGTTACATTTGGCGTTTGCAGGGCCTGCTCAGGAACTTGTGGAGAAGCCTTTTTTTGAGACCATTGCTAGAGCTTTGAGGCCCGGTGGTGTTCTTTGTAACCAAACTGAGAGTATGTGGTTGCATACACATTTGATTCAGGACATGCTTTCAATTTGCCGTGAGACTTTCAAGGGTTCTGTCCGCTATGCATGGACTAGTGTCCCAACATACCCAAGGTTCTTCACATTCTCTATTCTCTGGTCTCCTTACCTTTATCATTTCCCCCCTCAACTGTATATATGATTAATTTAGACATGCTGACTGCTGTTGCACTTCACAACTTACTATTAAGTTTGGTATATTACAAGTGAATGACCTGGTGCAATCCATCTTTTGTTGGGCTGTCATTGGTTTAAAGTTTTTTTTTAATTATTGATGGAAAGGTGCATACTTAAAATACAGTTATAGTTTCACCTTTTGTAGTTGTGGTCTCTCCGAGCAGTGTCAATCATTATTATTTTTAATTATGTATCAACTATTTCTATTTCACTGCAGGTACAGCCACCTATTTGTGTGAATTTTTTTTCTCGAACAGCGCAGGAGAACTGCGCGTCATTTCATTAAGAAAGTAGTAGGATACATAGGCCAAAGAGATCCAACTCACACACACACACACCACACACACCACACACACCACACACAGGACTAAGGTTTTTGTTTGTTATGCATGCATCAAGTCTGCACTGTGCATATGGATAGTTTTTGTTTGGTACAGTATTCTTCTTATTCTTAAATGACATGGGACAATATGGGTCTCATTGTTAAAATCATTTACTCCCTCCATTCCAAATTATAAGTTGTTCTGGCTTTTTTAGGTACATAGTATTTAGACATAATGTATATATATAGATGCTTAACAAAAGCCATATACCTAGAAAAGATGCTGAGTTTCAGGGGCTTACTCCTTTATTCTGAGAGGACATATAATATGCTGCCCATATAGGATTATAATCCTTCAAAATTCCTTTGTTTCCCTTTGTTTATAAAGTAGGGCTAAGTGTGGAAGTTCTATTTGTTTTGACATTATGCGCTTAGTTGTGAGCTGTGACAAATAAATGCTGTAGGTTTTGCAGTTCTAGGTATAAGACGCCATTTGTTGTGTTTTTCTTTTCTGTTTGGTACTTACCTTTTCTTACGGAATGTGTACTTGAATTTTGCAGTGGGGCGATTGGGTTTCTGCTATGTGCCAAAGAAGGCCCATCGGTCAACTTTCTGACTCCTATAAATCCAATTGAAGAAGTGGAAGGAGCTACTAAAGCAGGAAGGGAGATCAGATTTTATAATTCAGAGGTCAGTTTGTTATGATTTGGTAGTAGTCAAGTCCTGTGCTTCATTTGCAATATAGGAACGCCGTATACCTATTGTTCATATTTTTGCTCACCTATTGAAAAGCCCATTCAACTGCAACCATTGTATGTGAAATTGTTTCCACCAAGATTCCTTTGCCCTGGCTAATTCTCACCGTTTCACAGATGCATAGGGCAGCGTTTGTTCTTCCGACCTTTGTGAAGAAAGAGATAGAAGCATATTGTGTTTCCACATCCATGGAAACAGTAAGTTCTTTACAAATCGTGACAAGTGATTCTTTAGTCTTCTTGCCTTTGGCGTGTTTTCGCAGTTTTTAAGAGTAATCTGCAAGCGAACTCATATGGAGAGAATCTGTGCACCATTTTACAGGAGCAGGCAGAGGAAACAATAGCGGCAGCGCCACCAAAGCAAGCTGTGGATGTGGCGTCGTCAAAGAGTGGAATTCTCACTGCATCCTAGCTAACCGGCAAATCAGAACCGAGACACATGTGGAAACCGTTCCTCATTCCCTAGTATCGCCCTTGGATACGCTCATGTACTATCACGTATTACTGTAAGCATGGACATCGAGTGTGTGTGTGGTGTAGTTTTATGCACCGTTGTACCAACAATAAGATGAGAAATGGCATGCTAAGGAAAAGACGAGCAGTGTGATGACTGATGAGCATTCCACATTGCACTTTATTACCTGTTCTATTTTGCATTTTGTTGGTGACGTGGTGTGTTGGGCTATAGTGTTTGGTAGCCATTTCTTCACCACCGGAGTCCAGAGGCGTGTGTTCCCAGGCTTCCTACGATTGGCTTTGGATCTTTGGGCCTGGATCAGCCAGATTCATTTCAAGTTATATCTCAATTCATTTTTAAGTTTTTAACACGTATAGATTGTACATTGAGTCAAATACGTACTCTCTCTGTTCTAAATTATAATTCATTTGACTTTTTTTTTTTTTACATCGAGTTGAGTTGAGTCAAAAGAATATAATTTGGAAGAGGTCTATTTGGAACAGAGTTAGTACCACACACTAGACATAGTACATGGCTCTGATGGTGCTGCCGGTGGCCCACCGTGTCCGGGTCAGTAGCAGCAACAGCAAGGATTGATGGACGGAGACGGCTGCAGGCAAGGACAGGAGTCGAGGACGACGACAGAGGGAAAGACGATTGCTTAACGAGGAGAAAAGCCTCTGCTGCTGGTGGGAGTCGTCGTTTCTGTTGGGCTGTTGGCAGATGAGCAGCCATGGCCAGCCGTGCCCTGCCGGTGCTGGCCCCCGGGAGCTGGAGCTGGCCGGGATCCCCATCTCCATCCCAACGGAACGGACAAAGGAGACAGAGGTGACTGCTCCAGTTCAAGAAACCAGCTAGCTAGCTAGCTGAGCTTTATTTGCTCTTGCTCAGCCAGCGTCCCATCATGGCCCATTTCTTATTTCCCCATTATTGCCCCATGCATGGCTTACCAAGAAGGGTAGTTGTACAAATTAAACCACCTTCACGGTGGAGGAGCTTTTTTTTTTCAAAAAATAAAAAATAAAAATCCTGAAACGATGCACATTTCTTATACAGATAGATAGAGATGAGCATGTACTATAACAACATCCAGGACGACATCCATTCCTTCCTTGCATAAATCCGTGGATTTGAGGGTTAAGATGTAGGGACAAGCTAATGTAATGGCTAAATTTGAGGACTCAAAACTCAAAAGGTAGGCTTCAAACTTGAAGCACGACTATGATTTAGACGTCATCGTTACTGGACTCCACCTGCTCCCACTGACTCTGTGACAGAAGAAGGAAGGAGAGATAAAAACAACTCCTGTGAATCGTGTTTGAACAGTCAATACGTCAGAGAAGCTGGAGTCGCTGGAAGCCCTACTAAACGGGGCTTTAACCATACACATTTTCTTGTACAGATAGATAGAGAATGAGCATGCATAACGACATACAAGAGGAGGCGTAAAACATGGGAGAAAGAAAGATGGCGACGTGGCGTAAAACATGCGAGAAACAAAGATGGCGACGTGAGATCGAGATGATCTAAGATCGATCAATGTTGGTGTGACGGCGCAACAAAAACCCTCAACTGCCGCTGCCCCTTTTATTTTCTTTTCTTTTCACCCCTCCATGCATCCATCGGTAGCCTTGCCTGCTCTGCTTGCTACCAACGACCGATGTGATGCCTCATCTATTTGTGATTTTATTTATAGGCACCGACCAGCACTAACCACCATCCATCCTGTAAACAATCGATCTCTTGCAAACATTACAATTTGCAAACCATCAAAAAGACAATTTGCAAACCATCAAAAAGGACTTGCCTTGGTGTGGGTAGTACGTATGATCAATGTGCTACGATAAAAAATAAAATAAAATAAATAAATAAATGGTAATTGTATATGCATGCATGCATATGTATAATATATATATATATATATATATATATATATATATATATATATATATATATATATATATATATATATATATTCCATTGCATTCTCTGCATATCCAGCTAGTCTACCAACATGGCTGCTGTAAAAAATTTCTACACAAGAATTAAGATAGAAGTGTATCTCTATGTATTATTGTAGTATATATATCTGTACCACTATCATCCCAATCAATTCTTCCTTTTTCTCTTCGTGTCGTGTTCCTAACTACAGTAATCTTGTGAAGCTCCATGCGTTTTTCTAAGCAGAGTGTGGGCAAATCCGGAAGACAACCAACGACTGTCACGGTCCATGGACTCAAGGTTGGTCTGCCTCTGCCTCAAGCAGTCACTGTCAGTACTCGCCGCCAGCGGAGGTATTCGTCGCCGCCGCCGCCGCCGCCGCCGCTGTCCGTGCTCGGAGCCCGATCCGGCAGATCTCGGCGGGGCTAGGCGCGTCCCAGCGCTCCGCTAGAGCCTTGAACGCCTCCATCCGCGCTACGCACTCCCTGGCACCCATCCTCGCGACGCTCCTCCTAGCCCACCGAGCATACTCGTCATCATCACCGGCAACAACAGCATCAAACACCTCCTCCCACCCGCGCTCCCACGGCCCGGACGCATCACAAAGCTCAACCGCGCCATCACGGTACTCAGTCCACCCCCACGCGGCCTCAAGCCGCTTGACGCTGTTCTCAACGCACTTGCCGACGCATGCGGGGCGACACGGCCGGCACTTGGCGCCACTGAGCGGGCCAGCGCTACCAACCGACGCAACGGGGACGCCGTACCCGGGGACGGGCGGGAACGCGTAGGCGCGGTCGCTGAGGACGCAGAACGGGAGGCGGCGTTCGTGAGCGACCACGCCGGACACCGCCAGCTGCGCCGCGAACGCCGCCTCCGAGTTCAGCCCCGCGTAGCCGGCCGCCGCTAGGCGTGGGAGCATGGAGAGTCGGGATAGCGCGGCGTCTGTTGCGTGACGCCCGCCGTAGCCGAGTCGGTCGTTTAGGCCGCCGAAACGGGAGCCCTCTGGGATGATGTAGTGGGAGGAGGAGGTGGTGGGGAGGTCGGAGGAGGAGTTGAGGTGGAGTGGGGATGTCCAGAAGCCGTCCAGGCGGGTTCGGAGCACGGCGGCGTAGGTGAAGTTGCCTCGGGACTCGCGGTCGCGGATCAGGTCCAGGCATCCTTCCACTAGCCTGAAGTACTGCAGCAGGCCCTGGAATTGCAATTGGAATGCATCAGTAATCAATCAGTTTAATGCATGTTGGAAAGATCAGGGGTCAGGAATCAGGATCAAGCTAGCAAACTGTGATTGATAATTAGCTAGTACTCCAGAAAAGATGTAAACAACGATGGATGGACATCCCGGCCCACTACAAGTGCAAGGGAAGGGATAGGAGAGCATCTATCTATTGACATGATGTAACAAGTGCTGTGTGCCTGTATAGAGTGTAAAATGTACAGTATATGTCATGGTCATCACCCATTACGTTAAATTCTCCTTATCGCCTTACTGTAGCATATACAAGCTAATATAGCGTCTATCTAATCTAATTTTAAGTTATTATATAGTCAAAATAAGCTGAAACTAGAAGCTAAACAATATGTTATTTTTAGTGACACACATTTGCACTACTAAAAATAGAAACTAAATCAGACTAGCTTATTTTGAATACATTTTTTTTAAAAAAAAATACTTCACTTAAAAGATTCGTCTCGCGAATTTGTCTTTCACTGACGAATTAATTTTTTAACTAGTATATTTTAAATAGAAAACTAGGGATGAATAGGCATACAAAAGGGAAAACGCGACTAAATTTCGGTGGTGAGGGCATCTGTTGTGTTTCTATCATGGGTGCCGGTACCACGTGGTACTCCATCGACTTTCTTGGAAGGGAGCATGCAAAATTCGGTGGCCAGGTGCTTTTCATGTCTTCTCTTCAACACACACACAAAAAAAAAAGGTGATGAGAAGATATAGACTTTGAAAAAAAAAGCTGATACAGTACTATTCTGCTTTTCTTTGTCCGCTTTCATCTCACGTGTGTGTGTGTGCTGCTTTTCTCCCTGGTACTGCTATATAGCTACAGTACTCCATGGCTAGGAATTCTCCAATGGATGGCAACAAAGGTGTAGGTACAATTGGTTGGGTCTAGAATTTCTATTTCTACATACACCGGTTCAGTTGACCAAAAGGCAGGGGAAGCAGAGCATGCATAGTACCACACAAAATGCGGTTTTGTACTAGTACTAGCATGCTGTAACTCTTCCTAGTTCCTCACTTGTAAAAAGATATATACAATTCAATTTAGTTAGACAAAAATATTATACTTTTATTTATCATAAGAAATGGGCATCACACTATGTTTTCTGAATGTCACGCGTGCTAGCTATCTGAAAGCATTTTCTATAGAATTTATTTGAACTGCTTAATAAAATAGCTTAACTTTTTTGTTTTTTTGAATGAGAGGTGTAGGAAGAGGAAATGACACGTGTCACATGAAGGAATCATTGGCGATGGTGTTTGGATGGATCGACGTACGACGACCCATCCAGCTAGGAGCAGGAGTGCCTGCTAGCGATAAGCGGTCCGTTCGTTTGGCAGGATTATACACTGTTCCGATAGGATTATTCACTGCTGCCTAATTTTTTATGAGAGAAAAACATTGTTCCGGCTGAATTTAAGCCGGCTGAAAAGCCAAACGAACAGGCTGAAGCCCGTTATCGATGGATGGATCGATCGATCACGGCAGGAAGGGCATTCATGCATGTCCTCAGACCTCAGGCATATGTCGCTGGCTAACTTTTAATTAATCTGATGATGATTAATTAGTTAGCAAGTCGTCGATCGAGCAACGTGGCACATGCTCATCTCATTAATTAGTTAGCCAAGCTTACATCTGTCGCAGTACGGTAGTAGTGGCAGCATCGAACAAGCAATTAGCTAGACTAAGTACGCCGCCACATGTGTCTGTCGACAAAGTCGTCAGCCGGCACGTGGCAAGTTGTCGCCGTCGCCGTCGTCGTCTTCTACCCTCTTTCCTAGCTCCGACGTCCAGACGGCCGGCGCCGATATGCTGGTGGTGCATGCGTGGTTTCATTTTCAGGTGACCGGCCTTGAGCAACGGACGGACGCGGTCTCATGCATGTGCCACCACGCACGCTGCTCCAACACAAGAGGACCTCGATCCGTTCCGTTCCGTGGACATCCGTTGGCTGCTGTCCACTCTAAAATCTTTATGCATTTATCTACCAAACAAAAGACGTTGACACTAGTACAAAGCGATACTATATAGGCGGTTCCTACGGGTATATTTTCGAACCGTCTGCATTGGGACCAGTGAAAATGAGACCACAACATAGGTGTAGAAATGTCTATTATTCAGAAATCAGATTTTTAAAATAGAAAAAAAAATTATGGGAGAGGCTGACAAGTGAGCCGTCGATCTATGAGTCGCGTGTGTCTGGGATATAGAAAAACTATTGGAAAGTGAAAACAATTTTTATACGAATGACTATCTTAATAATGATTTAGAGATTGGGGTTTAGAAAAACTATTTGAATTATCCCTAGTGAAAGGAAAAGGATCATCATCGGAATCTTAAAATTGCGGCTCTTGTTCCTAGCTAAATCGTACGGAGCAGAGGCAGCCTTGGCTCGGAAGCTTCCAACGATTCCACGGGCCCACATCAACTCCTTCCAATGCAGAATGGTGAGCTGGCGGGACCCACCTTAGCCGATGGAACAGAACAGGTGTGGGCCCAGTTCCCTCCGCTCACGTCAGCATCGATCTTCTTTTTCGATAGTATATATATATATATATATACCTCTGCCCCATCCTACGGCTCATTGCATCATACCGGCCGGATAATATATATTCTACTACAGTAGCAAGCAGAAAGAAACGATCGATAGATGTCGGGAGTATGGGTGTTCGAGGACGGGATCGTGCGGCGTGCCGACAGCGACCCACCCGGCGGCGGCGCCGGCGGGTCATCAGCACGGGCGCCGCCGAAGAACAAGAAGGTGCTGGTGCACGTGCCGAGCGGGGAGGTGGTGACGTCGTACGACGTGTTGGAGCGTCGGCTCGGCGAGCTCGGGTGGGAGCGCTACCTCTACGACCCCTGCTTGCTCCAGTTCCACCAGCGCTCCACCGTCCACCTCATCACCGTCCCCCGCGACTTCGCCCGCCTCAAGCTCGTCCACATGTACGACGTCGTCGTCAAGACCCGCAACGTCTTCGAGGTCCGCGACGACGCCGCCGGTGCTAGCTAGCTAGCTCGTCGTCGACAGTCCGGTGCGGTGCTGCTGGGAGGTCTGCCGGCCTGCAGCTAGCCGCGGTATGTAACAGGGCATGTATATATTGTATGTTTGGGATTGGTATGATCGAGCACATACGTACGTACGTGTCATTTGCGTGGGCACAGCGCGCGCGCTCGTGTGGCCGCCTCTTGCATGCATGGCGTCCTTGTCTGCCTGCCGCCAGCAAATAAATAAATGTCACGCGCGCGCGAGAGAGAGCGCTGCCGCTGCCGTACTTATGCTTCTTAATTATATTTCCGGATTTGATTGAGGGTGTGTACAGTGTTTCTTTGACACGTACAACGGCTTGTACATATGTAGTCATGCATTTTATGTGGCCGGCCAATCATGGTTTATAATAGCTACTATTTTATTATTTCTATTTCTATATATTGATTTTGACACCGGCCCCCAACCTTTGCCACCGAAACAGAATCATCAGCCGGCTTATCAAT
>CM039121.1:46977712-47000734 GCA_022036555.1 Microstegium vimineum | reverse complement strand
TGGTAGTGCCTAAGAGGAAACAGTGTCTGATACATACATTCAGTCAGTCGAGTCGAAACGCACTAAAGCCAAATCCGCAGCAAGCAAAGCGAAATCACGCACAGGCGACAGTAAATCCCAGTGAAACAGAAATCGCGCATGCATGACCGGAGAGCAGTCCGCCACTCGAACCAGATGGACCTGACGCGGACAGTGGCCGCTGGCGTGCCTAGTAGTACTACAGTAGAGGCGGCGTTTGGCCAAAGCAGGCAACACCGCCACCCGCCGCCCGGGAGCCGGACGAATAGTTGTTGGGATTCGTCGGGGGAAGCGAGCGGGACACGACACGAGTTGTGCGGTGGACGGGAGGCGCGGGGTGGTCAGCTCACCTGGAGTGGTAGATGTCGCGCGAGATCGGGGTGTGGGACCCCGACGAGATCTTTCCGCGGCGGCGCCCGGCGAGAGCCAGGGCTAGGGTCAGGAGGCGCAGGAGAAGCGGAGGAGGAGGGGATGCGGCGGCGGCCATCTTCGCCGTGCTTCCGTGGGCGGGGAGAGGGTCGTCGTCGGCGAGCCGGCCGACCGCTCGCTCGCTGGCCCGCCCGCTCCGCTTCCCTGTCTCGCGTTGATTTGAGAAGACGTACAAGAGTGGATCGATGATGCGAAGCGGTCGGTGGATGGATCTGTGCTTGTTTTGTTTTTTTTCATTCAAATTTAGCAAACAAAACACATCAAATACGACTCGATTGGTAATGGAAGTTGACCGGCTGAGCCAATTTGAGTGTGAGTGGGTTCGGATTTGGATTTCGGGGGGAGTTCCACTTCCAGCACGACCCATCTTTAATTTTCCCCTGCCGCCGCGTCACGCGCACTCATCCTACACACGCACGCACGCACGCACGCTCCAGCTCCACCACTACGGGTACGGTACGGCTCGTGTATGTATTATTATAGGGGCTGATGTATTAACTTGCGTAGCATATATATTTTATTTAGTATATCTAATTCTGAATTAATCGATGTAATTTAATGTAGCTCAATAAAGAGTTGTATAGTATGTGTTTGATTGGTTGTATACATAACCGTCTATTTTGTATACTGGGTGCATAACAGATGCAATGCAATGTTTGCATAACTAGATATGGTTAAATGCTTGCATAGCTAGATATGGTTAATTTCTAGATGACAGTGGGATGCAAGTTCAGCCTGCTTTGAGGATAATGCTAACCCGCATAAGGCTATATACAACCAACCAAATAGTTTTAACTTGCATTCCCGTATCCTGAAGAAAGAGTTATACAACAGACCCATGTAAAAAAAATAGTCATCTAAGTCGGACAAGTCAGCATCAGCGAATGATAGAGGCCTACTTGCCTTGTCTTGTTCGCTTAACTTAATAGTCGGCTTATTAACAAACAGTGTTTTTTTCTCACAACAAAATAGATAAAAACACAACTTATCAGCCACCAAAACAATCAGACGAATACAACCATGACAAACCTGATGGTAGCCGACTAATTTCATTTTAAATAGTATTAGTATTTATGTCTCTAAATAAATATATTCTATAACTAATTTAGGTACAGGATGAGTCGGAATCTTTTCCTACCCATAATGATTGTTGTAGAATCATACGACGTGTAAAAAAAGGAATGCAGCCAATGTTCTTGGATTAAGCTGCTTTGAAAAAGTCATTGCAACATTTCGCATTGGTGAAAGTACCGCAATGGAGAGCCTACGTAGGTTCGTTGTTGCAGTTGTTGATATATTTGAAGATGAATATCTGAGATATCCTAATGAGACTGACACAAAGCACACTTTATTGGCGGTCGGGGAGAAAAATGGTTTTCCTGGAATGTTACGTTCCATTGATCGTATGCACTGAGCATGTGTTGATGTTTTACCACCGATAGCCTGCCACGGGGTTACCCGAGACAGTAGTTCGTGCCTCGACGAATAGTGAAACTTTGGTGATTGGACACGCAGGGAACACACGGTTTATACTGGTTTAGGCCCTCGACAAGGTCGAGTAATAACCTTACGTCCAGTTGAGTCGCTTGTTATTGCTCTTGATCGTAATACAGAGTGTTGTGCGCCGCTATGCGTATCGGGTGTTGTGTAGTATGTTCTGGTTGTTTTTTGGACGATACCCTCACCAGCCCTTTATAGTCCAGGAACTGGTTGAGGGTTGCCCTAATCCTACTCGGTTACAAACTTAGAGTTCTAAGTTGTGCTTCGGTCTTGTCGTCTTTACCGAGTAGAATTCGATTTCTTCTGTCCGTCTTCCTTTGTGGGCTGAGGAAACGAGGCTCAAAGCTTAGGTAAGCCGATCCATGGGTACCCTATATGATATCCCATCGACAAGCCCCCGGGCATCTCATGATTTTTCTTCAATATGTCGGGTTGCTTTTGAAAGCGAGCCGAGTTATTTTTGAAGCAAAATCGTGAAATGATCTTCTGTGTTCTTCATCTTGTGATATTTATGCACCTTTGGTGCACTTATTGAGTGTAGCCCCCGAGCCTCTGATTACTTGGTACAAGTATTCGGAGGATCCGAGAAAAACTTTGTGTGGTATGTATTTACAGCCCCCGAGCCTTCTCCGAGTTTCAGAAGGTTCTGAAATACTCCGCTTCTGTCTGATTTTGTTCACGGGTAGGTACTGTGCTTCCACGGATGTGTGGAATCTTGCTTTCACTGTTTGCTTTGGTCAGCTTTTATTGTTTTCTTACTTTTCTTTCTCGTGACTTTTGGCTTTTGGTGGTTCTTCCTGGCTATATATTGCGTTGTGCTTGCACTGATAGCTCGATTCTTAGGGTTCGGTGATCATGCTGCTGAGTGAAACTGAGCAGCCCCGGGCTTATGCCCGTCTTCTGGTAGTCGAGTGGGTAGAAGAATTCTTATGAATGAAGTTGGAGGTAGACTAACTCCTCGGTTAGATTTTCCTAGGAAGTTTGGTGTAGCAGATAGAAGAAGTCTTGTGATGTGGCTTCCATGCCTTCTCTATCTGTCTGTTGAACCCCGGGTTGTAACCGTTGCCGCTCCTGAGTTGGTTGACGTGGTATGCTCTATCTTTCTGGCAGTGCGTGCTTGCGCCGAATTCTTGCTGGAAAGGCTAGAGCTGGAGTTATCCAATCTCATTTTCTAGGAGTGGCTTTCTGCCTATGAACCAGGACTTTCTTCAGGCGTTAAGGAAGCCCTGAGTTGTTTTACTCTGCGAGTTTTTTACCAAGTGTTGGGTCTTCTTTGGTAGTAGACCTGATCTGTCCTTAGTTTTGATCTTTATATGTTGTCACTTGTGATATCTTGTTGTAGATGAGGTTCGTACTGGCCTTGTGTTGGTAGCTTCTGGTTGTTGTATCTGTAAGATCACTGACCGAGTTGTTTTTGGTATTCAATAAGTGTTCCCGGTTGTATGATTGTCCTTAGAATATTCTTCTAGATATTCTATCTAGTACTCTGATGTACTGTTTTTATTGTAGCCGTTTGTATCTCATCAATGTAGTTCTTGTAGAATCTTTTGCCTTTACTGCTCCCTTTATATACTATTGTTGATGTTGTCCTTTCTTCATGGACTTGGTGTATGTGCACCTGTTGTTCTTCTATAAATATTTGTAGTATGGTTTCCTTGTTACATATCTTCTGTTTTTCCTTGTAAGAGGTCCTTGTTGTATCATAGATATTGTAGTAGGCGAGCTTGACGAGCCTCCGGGCTTCTTTCTTCTCTTTCTTGGTTGTAATATGGTGAATGGTGTAGATCTTGTGATAGAAACCAGTAGACAGTTGATTTTAGGGTAGGACCATGCTGTGGGCGGTTTTGAGGCAAATGGTGTAGATCTTGTGATGAGGCTGTCGCATGCTACGCTGCCTGATCTACCAGTGTCCTAATCCAGTGCCTCTGACTGTTCTCACGGTCTTGATTGAAGAAGCATTCCTTGGACAGTCCTGTACTGTGTCATTTTGGTGCGTGCTGATGCTGATCTGTATGACTTGAATTTGGTCACTACTGTTTTACTGCGTCTCTTGCTGCCAATCTTGAATGACTTCCGGGTTCTGCTTCTGCTACCTTTGACAGCTTGGGTGTGCATTGCTCTGTTGGGTATTGCACAAATCCGAGTTGTTTGACTCTGTCTGTCAATATTGAATCTTGGTTCGGGTTGTCCTAACCTCGAATTCGACCGGGTTCTTAGCTACCGACTTGTACTAGCTCCTTTCGGCAGTTATCTGTTTGTAACTTATATTTAGTCTGTACTCGAGACTTGTATTTGAGAAATGAGGAATCAAAGAATTGTTGTCTCAATCTTCCGAGTTTTTGTATCTGTCATGCTTGTGATGATCGGGTTCTTTTGCGAGTTGTCTGTGTATTCTGAAAAGGCGGTGTTGTCTAACTGCTTTAGGTTCTGTTCCGTAATTGATGGTACTTTTTCGTTACTGTACTTTCCGCTGTAGGTAACACTTCCTTATAAATCTGCCCTTTTATTATCTCTTCTTTTTTACCTTGCAGTAAAAGACTCTTCCCTTTACTTGCAAAACCCTAACTGCCGCCGCCGCTCTGGTTGTCCTTGATCCGCCGGATGGTGAAGAAGAACAAGAACAAGAGCAAGGCTGAATTTGTGGACGAAGATACCGTGTTGGACCATATAGATAATCCTGAGTTTGTTGAGATGTCTCGTCAGATGAAGCGGTCTCCCAAGCCTACGACTCAGGATGCAGATTTGGATCTGTTAGTTGCTCATGGTCTGCTTTAGGCGCAGATTTTTTCTGAGTACTCTCTTCCTGGTGAGCACGTCATCCCAAGTCCCTCCCCTGATCAGACTGTGCTCTTTGTTCCCTTTGTCCGTGTCGGACTCTACTTCCTCCATCAGATTTCTTGATGGAGTTCCTTCGTTTCTATGGCGTTCAACTTCATCATCTGCCTCCTCACGACATTCTTTTTCTTTTTTCATTTGCGCACTTGTGCGAAGCGTTTATTGGCATCCCTCCTTGTCTTCTTCTCTTTCGTCATTTCTTTCACCTTCGATTTCATGAGAATAAGCCCAGTCGCTCTTTTGGCTGTTGCGCCGTTCAGTTTTGTCAGGGTATGAAGGCTACTTATTTCGCCTTTACCCTTTATGAGTCTGTTAAAGACTGAGTGGATAAATGGTTCTATATTTCAAAACCTGATGCTTATTTCTCTTCTGATCTTGCTGCTCTTCCGACTCCTCTTCCTTGTTGGAATAGTCCTCTGTCTTCTTCTGAGTCCTTGGCTATTAAGCCTCTGCTGACTCGGATAAGTTACCTGAAACAATCCGGATTGACTGGCAATGGGTTGATTACTAGTTTCTATCATCGTCGGGTTCAGCCTCCCATATAGAGGAAAAACCTTGGCTTTGAATATACCGGTCCTTCTGATCCCTCTCGGATCATTCTTGAGTCCGAGTTGTCTGAGGATGATATGTTTGATCGTTTGGGGAGAGTCCTGAGTGGTGTGTCTGTCATTCCTCCCCAAATTCATGAGTATTATGCTGGAAATCCTCCTCCTTAGGTTAGTGACTTATTTGTTTGATTTGATTTCTTTCCTCTGAGTTCTTGTTTTGTTGATGATTTGCTTTGTATTTCAGGATCATGGTCATTCTTTTAGGCTAGATTTGCCTTTTGGGCCTGAGGCCTTTGTTCCTGAGGAGACCGCAGCTGAAGTCACTGTGGCTTCGAGTTCTTCTTCCAAGTTGCTCCCTGGATTTTGTATTACTGATGGGTATGTGCCGTATACTCCTGATCCTCGGATTGCTCAACTTGTAATGTTTTCTAGGAAAAGGAAGCTTGAGTCTTCTACTCAACCTTCTTCACTTGCTCCTGCCACTCGTCGTCGGTCTCCTCGACCACATGCTCCCACAGGTAACATTATTGTAGGTGAGCGTTGTGTTTGTCATCCGAGTTGTTTTGTATACAACTTTTCTTTATTCTTTTGTTTTGTTCTTTTCTAGATGACCAGTTCGTCCTTCTTGATGAAGAATGTTCAGATGATGATCCTCCTCTTACTCATCCTCCGTGAGTTATTTTCTTGATGTCTTTGTAATTTCTGTCCAGAGATCCTTTCCTTATTGTGAGTTTTATTCAGTCGTAGATCATCTACTGGCCAGTGTTCTAGTGAAGCTGCTCCGATTCCTTCGGCTATCCCGATATCTTCGTCTCCCTTGCTTGATAATGATTTCTCTTTCGACATTCCCAATCTTTCTTTTGCTTCTGTTGCTGCTTCCTTTAGCAAGTCGGCTAAGTAAGTTAAATTTACTGTATATTGTTTGTATCTTTAGTTGCTTTTGCCTAATATTATTGCTTTCTTTAGGTTTTCTTCTGATGTTCCTGCTCCATCTCAGGAAGGTAGGGTACTTTTTGTCTTGCTGATGGAGATTTTTTCTTTTGTTTTTCTTCTCAATTTTTCCTATTTTGTCTCTCGCAGGTTTTTGCACTGTTGATGTTGCAAGTGTTGCAGGCACTTCTGAGTTTGTTGGTGCTTGTCCTCCTGCTGGTGTGCCTCTTCTTGAGGTACCCGAGTTGAATATCTCGGGTAAGGCTTCAATGGCTCCTTTGCTCCTTCAAGGGCCATAAGTACAACTTAGCCATGTTGATCGAGTCTAGAAGCTTGTTTCTTCTTGGAATGACTTGTCAAAGTCTTTTGGTACTGAGCTAAAGGTATTTGCACCTGTTTTTTTTCTTCTTTTGTCTGTCTGTTTGTACTTTTGTTTTGATCTTTTATCTCTTGCAGGGAGTCTATCAGGAATTGATTGCTTCTTCTTCAGAAATTCAGTCGACTACTACTCTTCAGGCTGATCTTGATAGGGTTCATCTTGAGTTATCTCAAGCTCGTTCTACTTTGGAGCAAGAAAAAGATCTCCGAAGAGTTGCTGAGTCTATTGTTTCTGATCTTAAAGAGAAGATGGCTGGTAAATGTCTTTATATTTTCCTTTGTTGTTGTGGTTCTCTTGCTTGATATTTGACATATCTGTCTTTCTTGTAGCTGCTGAACAGGCTTCAATTGCTTGGGATAAAGAGAAAAAAGATTTAACTCTTCGTGTTGAATCCTTAGAGAAGAGAGCTGAAGCTGTAAGCTGATTATTTATTATCCCCTGATTTTCTTGTTGTTTTTCTCTTTCTGACTTCTCTGCTTTCTTCAGTTATTGAAATCGGAGGGATCTTTGAAGACCCAGCTCTCGGAAGTTTATGAGCGATACAAATTTTTGTATGTTGCTGTGAGGCCTGTTGTGGCTGCTGTTTGTCATGAAGAGGATGCGAAAGAAGGCCTAAAAACCTTGATTCTTGCACTGCCTCTCCGTTTTAGGGAATTTGTTGAGAATGGCTTTGATCGTTGTATAAACAATGTTGTTTCTTTTTTTCGAGCCCTTGCTCCTGATGTTTCTTTGGCCCGGATTCTTGAAGATCCGATGGACGCTGATCTCCTAACTAGGTGGGAGTAATCGAAGCCCGAAGTCCAAGATCTTTGTCGCCAAATATTTGGTCAGATGAAAGTGTTACCCTCTTCTCCTTGATGAACATGTTAGCTTATCTTTGAGTGATGACTCTTGTAATATACTCTGGATGATACTTTTGCTTAACATATTGTCAGGCTTCGTCCTGATATTGTGATACTCTTGTCCTTGTCTGCTAATGTCGTGCAGTTTTGTTTTCCGATTGATGCAGTTGTCCTTCAGATGAATACCTCATTTTCTTGATATTTGTAAACCATGTCGAGTTCTTTTGATTGACACTTGTAGTATTGTGCCTCTACATTAGGCTTTGTAGATGCTTCTGAACTCTCGAGTTCTTTCTGGGTAATATTATTGGCTTTCGTGCCTTGATGACTATACTGGAGATATTCTTGCTCATAAAATGCCTTGTGCCTCTAAGTTAGGTGTTGAGGATCTTTGTCGTTGCTTTTGATAATTTCTAAGTAGTTTCGAAGTAGTCTTGTTATTTTGGACGAGTAGTTTCTGATGCTGGAGTAGTAGATATCACTTTCTGTCGTAATAGCATTTGGCTTGCTGTCTTTGTTGTGCTGAGTTTGCGCTACTCTTCAAGCAAGAATGTTGTGCCACTTTTTGTAAGTGATTATCTTTGATGTCATCGAGGTAGACTGTTCTTCTTTATTGTGCCGAGTAGTTTGGTATTTGCCATGCCGCCTCTTAAAATGGTAGACTTGTAGATGTATGAACTAGACTGTGCCGCTCATGGTGCAAAGCAGTCGGTTTGTTGTCAATGTAGATTGATGCTTTTCGTTACGCCGAGTAGTTTGATATTTGTCGTGCCGCATCTTGAAACGGTAGACTTGTAGGTGTATGAACCAGACCTTGCCGCTCATTGTGCAAAGCAGTCAGTTTGTCAGGTTGCCTCACAAAACAATTGACTTAAAGATGCTAGACAGTGCCACTCATGGTACAAAGCTGTCAGCTTGTCATGCCGCCTCACGAAACGATAGACTTATATATGAACTAGACTGTGCCGCTCATAGTGCAAAGCAGTCGGTTTGTCGAGTTGCCTCATGAAACAATCGACTTAAAAATGCTAGACAGTGCCGCTCATGGTGCAAAACTGTCAGCTTGTCATGCCGCTTCACGAAACCGTATAATTATATATGAATCAGACTGTGCCGCTCATGGTGCAAAGCAGTCGGTTTGTCGGGTTGCCTCACAAAACAACCGACTTAAAAATGCTAGACAGTGCCGCTCATGGTGCAAAGCTGTCAGCTTGTCATGCCGCCTCACGAAACGGTAGACTTATATATGAATCAAAATGTGCCGCTCATGGTGCAAAGCAGTCGGTTTGTCAAGTTGCCTCACGAAACAACTGACTCTAGACAGTGCCTCTCATTGTGTAAACTGTCGGTTTGTTCTTGATGTCTTGTATCTTATGTCTTCTTGTAGAATTTCTTGAGTTGGCTGATATGCCAGGTATTGCTTAGTTGAATTCCATCTTCTGTCATTAGCTCGTAAGTTCCGGGTTGTATTGTTGTCTTGATGATGAAAGGACCCTCCCATGGGCTAAGTAGTTTATGTCTTTCGTCTTTCTTTTGAATTAGTCGTAGTACCAGATCTCTTGGTTTTACGTTCTTGGATGCATATTTCTGTCGTAGTGTCTTCGCAAGCCTTGTAGGTATCTTGCATTTGTATCACTGAACTGTCTCTTATTTCTTCGATTGAGTCAATCTCTAGTCGTCTTGTTTTTTCGGCTTCTCCTTCATCGTATTGTTCGATTCTTGGTGATTGCCATATCAAGTCAATGGTAATACGGCTTCTGATCCGTATACCGGAAGAAAGGTGAGTAGCCTATTGCTCTGCTGATTTGGGTTCTTAAGCCCCATACCACTTTTGGTAGTTCTTCTATCCACTTGCTTTCGTAGTCTTTTAGGTCTTCGTATAGCCTTGGTTTTAGGCCTTGTAATAGTAGCCCATTGGCTCTTTCTACTTGTCCGTTTGCTTGGGGGTGAGCCACTGATGCATAGTCTATTTCTATTTCGCAATCTCTTGCCCAATATTGGAATTCCTTTGCTGTAAATGGTGATCTGAGATCTGTGATTATTCTGTTGGACATCCCAAATCTATGCATGATGTCTTGTATGAACTCTGTTGCTTTTTCTACATTGTATTTGACGAGTGGTTTGTATTCAATCCACTTGGTGAATTTGTCTACTGCCACAAATATGTATTCAAATCCTCCTTTTGCTTTTTTGAGAGGTTCGACTTGATCTAACCCCCAGCATGAAAAAGGCCAGGCTGGTGGTATGCAAATTAGATTGTGTGCTGGAACATGTGATATAAAAGATGTTTTTCTTTGATCTTCTTCCCTTAATGATATTTGATGGTATCCTGAGTAGTAGTCGAGAAATGATAGTAGCGATGATCCCGTTGTTGATCTATGACTTGATCAATTCTTGGTGGCCCATATGGGTCCTTTGAACAGTGTTTGTTGAGGTCTGTGTAGTCCACACACATACGCCATTCTTTTGAGTTCTTCTTCTCCATCAAAACTGGATTAGCCAACCAATCCGGGTTGATTATTTCTCTTGATGAACCCTGCTGCCAGTAATTTTGTAATTTTATTTTGATTGCTGCTTTCCTGTCTGGTGCAAATCTGCGTAGCTTCTGTTTTATTGGTCTTGAACCTTTATTTGTGTCAATTTTATGCTCAGCCAACTCCTTTGGGACTCCTGGCATATCTGCTGGCTTCCATGCAAATATGTCTTTGTTGTCCCTCAGAAAGTTGGTGAGCGCGAGTTCCTATTTAGGATCCAAACTCGCGCTGATTATTGCTATTTTTTGTGGATCTTCGGTTAATAGATCAATCGTCTTTGTGGTTGCTTCTTTAGGAGGTGTGAAGGTGCTTGGCTTCTTTGCCGGTATTTGGATTTCATCCGGGTTCATTTTCTCAACTTTCTTCGCAATGTCTTCTTTTTCCTGGTAGTCTTGTAGTTTTTGTGATATTTATACGGCTTGTACATCACAATCGTATGCTCTCTTTAGATCTCCTTTTAATGAAAGAACTCCTTTTGTTGTCAACATCTTGAGCAGTATATACGGGTAGTGAGGTATTGCCATGTATCTTGTTAATGCTGGTCTTCCAAGGATTGCATGATAACATGATTCGAAGTCAGCTACTTCGAATTTGATGAACTCGGTCCGATATTTGTCAGGTGTTCCAAAGGTGACTGGTAAAGTGATTTGTCCCAATGGTATGGAAGCTTTTCGGGTACTATTTCATAAAAAGGGATACTCGTTGGTGTGATCATGCCTTCATAGTCCAAGTTCATCTTCCTTAGGGTGTCTGCGAAGATTATGTTTAATCCTGCTCCTCCGTCGATGAGTACTTTGGAGACTGCCACTCCTGCTATTGTTGGTCCCATTACTAGGGGATAGTAGCCCGCATTTGCTACGCTTGTCCATTGATCCTCTCTTGTGAATTGAATTAGGTACTCTGACCAATCCAGATATCTTGGGGTAGCTGGTTCTGCTGCCATGATGGTTCTGTGTGTTAGCTTTTCTTGCCTTTTATTTCTTGTGTATGATGCTCCAGAAAAGATTACTGTTATTTGTCGTTGGGGTTCTTGATAATTCCCCTCTGCTTTCTTGGTATCCTTCCCTGATCCTTCTGTTCTTTGTTCCGAGTTGTTTGCTCGTGTATTCTCTTTCTTTGTGAATCTTCGTTAGAATACGTCACATTCAACTAGCTTGTGGCTTGCGTTAGGATGTATGTAGCAGGGTAGGTCTTCTATCCTTTCTGCTGGCCTTCTTGTGTAGTTGTTGCCTTGGTAGTTATTATTTGAGTACCTGTTATTCTGGTTTATGTTTCTGTTATTGTTGTAGTTGTTGTTGTACTCTCCTTTGTCAGTATCGTTGAATCTTCTTTTGTTGTCTGTTGCTGCTACCATGTTGTCTTGTCTTGGTCTTTTGTCATTGGGTCTGAAATCTGGTCTTTTATTTTCATGAAAATCTCAGGTGAATCTGTGCCGAGTTCTTTCTTCCGATGATATCATCTTTTCGACAGAAGGATCAGGGATTTTCATTAAAGTAGTCTTTGAACTGCCAATTTTCTATGATTCCATACACAAATGTTTCTATTACTTCTCTGTCGGTAATGTCATGTATTTGAGCTCTGAGTTCTCCAAATCTCCTGTAATATTCCCTCAGGGTTTCTCCTCTTCTTTGCTTTACGTTCTTCAATTATGCCGCCATCATGGGATGTGTTATTATTCCCGCGAAGTTGTTGCAGAACGCTTCTTGCAAATCCTCCCAATATTTGATTGACCTTGGCTTTAGTTTATCGAACCATTGTAAAGGCATGGCTTCAAGTGTCATTGGAAAGTATAGGGCCTTGATGTCATTGTTTCCTCCTGCGAGTTCAATGGATTGAGAATATACTCTTATCCATTGTCTGGGTTCTACTTTTCCGTTATACTTGGAGTGATTTGCTGGCTTGAATTTGTGTGGTAATTTCAAAGTTTGTAGTCTTCCTGCAAAGCATGGAAATCTGTCGTATTGTTCTGCTCTGTTGAAGTCTGGTGACCAATCTCTTCAGTAATAGTCTCTGTTCCCCATGTATTCGGATTCACCATAGTCTTCTGGATAGCGTTGATCCCAATCCGGGTTGTTTTGTTTTACCAGTCCGAGATGTTGTTCCTGTCTTTCCGATGGTTGTGGTATCCCTGACTTCCCTAGTATGTGGAATATTGACTTCTTGGGCGATTCTTCTTGCTTCTCTCCTTGTCCACCTTGAGGTGTGTTGTCGTCGGGTTGTTTATTGGGGTCTCCGTCTTCCTTGATTGGTTTGTCTGTGATTCTTTCCTCTTTAGTAAGAATGTTTAGTTCTTTCGTCAATTCTTCGATTCTTTCTCTCTTTGTATTCCTCATGGATTCTCTTTTTTCCTTCTTCTTGTTGTATTCTGCCAATTTCGCCTTGTATTTGATCCAGATTTGTTTTCTCTGAGCAGCTCGATTTCTCCTTCCTGCTCTAGCTTTGTTCTTTTTTAGCCTTGCAGTCTTGTGATCGTTGGTTTCATTGCCATCGCCTTCTTCGTCGTCTGAGATATCCTCTTCTGATTCGTCCGATGATTTCAAGTCGGGTATTTGTGGTGGTTCTAGATAAGGTTCTAGTTCCGCCATGTATATGGTATGTATCTTCCGAGTTCTTCTCGCTTGTTGGCTTCTTGTCTTGTATGATGGTCCTCCGTAAAGTCCGAGTTCTTTTCCTACTTGAAACGGTAGTTCTGTATCCTGGTCTTCCATCCTTGAGGATTGGTTTGGCCAATGCACGATACATCTTTCTGGAGTTGTTGACATGATCATTCCCTCTTGGGCGCCTTTCAGAGTTATGCTTCTTGTCATCTTTTTCCAGAGAAAATTTTCATATGTATATGAAGAATTGTGTAGCCCATATAAACTCGAGTTCTTGATTGCTTCCGAGTCGTTCTTGTCTTTGACTGGAGTTCGGTTATGTGTTCCGACTTGATTTGTGATCAACCTTTTCGTGTTGGTCTCGGAATTGTCATATGTTGATGTCTCTTTTTCCGAGTCAGTTTCGTATCCCTCCTCGTCTGCTGGTCTGGTCGGTTTTGAAATCGTCAGATTTTGGGTCCTTTGGTTCAGTTCTTGAAGATCTTGATCTACTCCTTCTTCTTCTCGGAGTCGGGTTTGAATTGTTCCATCATCGTTGATCCTGGCGATCCATGATCCGAAGATCAATGTTGATTTCGTCGACTTCGTCATCTTGAGGTCGTGGTCCACCAAACTTTTGAGAAAAAATTCGCCGAAAGCCCCTACCTGGCGCGCCAGCTGTCGATGTTTTACCACCGATAGCCTACCACGGGGTTACCCGAGACAGTAGTTCGTGCCTCGGCGAATAGTGAAACCTTAGTGGTTGGACACGCAGGGACACACGGTTTATACTGGTTCAGGCCCTCGACAAGGTCGAGTAATAACCTTACGTCCAGTTGAGTCATTTTTTATTGCTCTTGATCGTAATACAAAGTGTTGTGCGCCGCTCTGCGTATCGGGTGTTGTGTAGTATGTTCTGGTTGTTTTTTGGGCGATACCCTCACCAGCCATTTATAGTTCAGGAACTGGTTGAGGGTTGCTCTAATCCTACTCGGTTACAAACTTAGAGTCCTAAGCTGTGCTTCGGTCTTGTCGTCTTTACCGAGTAGAATTCGGCTTCTTCTGTCCGTCTTCCTTTGTGGGCTGAGGAAAGGAGGTCCAAAGCTTAGGTAAGCCGGTCCATGGGTACCCTATAGGATATCCCATCGACAACATGGAAGAATTGTCCTTTGTAATGACAGGGTCAGTTCAAGGGGCATATGGAGGAGCCAACTATTATTTTAGAGGTTGCTTCAACGATGTTTGGATATGGAACACATTTTTTTGGTTCATATGTGCTTAGCACCATCTATCCTAGCCGTCCATTTTGCATCGAGATATGTGCACTAGGAAAGAGTCTAAAACACTGGAAGAGAGTGTGAAAAGTAGAAGAGAGAGTGTTGTAGCACGAATCTTAAAGCAGAAATAAACGGTGGAGATAGATGGTGCTGAGCACATATGTGCTACAATACACATATGTTGGATATGACATGTTTTTTTAGAATGTCTGGGGTCTCATAACGATATCAATGTGTTTCACCGGTCTCCTTTATTTGCTAAGTTGACAAAGGGCAGAGCTCCGCCTGAGGTGAACTATACCATCAATAATACATCATGATTACACTATGAGTTATTATCTTGCCGATGGTATATATCCATCATGAGCTACTTTAGTTAAGTTCATTTCTCAGCCTATGGCCAGGAAACAAGAATAAATATTTTGCCAAAGCACATGAAGTAGCAAGGAAGGGTGTCGAAAGAACTTTTGGGGTTCTGCAATCTAGGTTTGTCATTAATTGTTCGAGGAGCAGCTCGTTTTTGGAACACGGAGATACTAGAAAACATCATGAAATCTTGTGTCATTATGCACAATATGATTATTGATGAGGGAGTCATTGATCCTATGGTTCGACTATGGTGGCCAGAATGTGGAACCTTCGCGTGAACCTAATCGAAGTATTGATGAATTTATTGAAGCGCATAAAACCACCAGTTAAAAGAAGACCTCGTCGAGAACCTATGGCCGAACTAGGGGCCAAAAATGTTAGTTTTGAATGAAGAAAAGGTTTTTTAAAAAAAAATGGCTAAAAATATGAATTGAATCAGTAAATGGCCGGAAACACGACAGGATAACATGTCGGAGGTGGGACCCACGTGCTAAACCTTTGTTACATATCATCGACACTTCCTCACACCCTCACGCCTTTTTTTTATATACTACTGCTTCGTTCATGCATTGAATGTGTTGCTCATCTGTCTCAGTCGCCTCTTTTCACATCCGGCGATCAAGTGTGTGGCTGAGCTGCACGTGGTGGCGGCTGGAGGTGGATCTGGTCCCTGCTGGACTCCAAGCTACTAGCTAGTAGTAGGTGGGGCTGGTGCGCGGGCGATGGCGTACGTGTTGATTGGTCGTCTTCATTCGATCGTGTGCAGTGGCTGAGGTCATCTGCCCAGACACGACCAGTTCAGTTTTGTGAATCGTGATCTCGATCGAGTCGTCGTGTATTGTACTACTGTACTACGTGTGTAGTACTTAGTACTATAAGGGTCTAGGTATTGACGGATCCAGGATGTGTTCCAGGCTAAGTAATAAAAATAATGATTAAAAATAAAGATTTGATGATGATTTAGAGCTAGTACTTACTATCTAAGTTCATGTCATAATTAACAATGATTTTTTTTTAAAATTTTATAGAAATTTAAGAGATAAATGAGTGAATTTTATAGAGATTTAAGAGATAAATGAGTAATTTTTATAAGGATTTAACGAAGAAATGGTGCCGTAGCCCCCGGTGCGCCCATGGGTTTAGAGAACTGGGACGACGACGAGACGGTTCGCTGCAAATTAAAGTTGGCATCGACCAACCCTTTTGTCAAGGTTTGACACATATCGATCTTCCAATGCAAATATATTGATAGATTTTATTTTGATGGAGGGGAACACCACCATCACCAACCAGATCCATAGATATATGTTGTAGGTTCATCATCAAGCAGCATAACAATACAGTACATGCAATAATTAAACGACGACGACGCTAGCTCATCTCACTTAATTATTACGCAATGAAATCATCGATCACCAGTAGGGCCCTAGCTAGCTAAGCAGCGGCAACGCTCGGGACCAGAAAGAGCTTCTCCATGCGCTGGAGCGTCAGGCAAAAACGCTCTGACATGTCGACGGTGGAAGATGCTAGTCGAACTTGCCAACGAGGTTGGCCAGCATGATCTCCAGACCAGGGACAGAGAATGTAATCCCAGGGCACATCCTCCATCCAGCTCCAAATGGCACAAACCTATAGTCCTACTTCTTACGGCAGCCAGAACAACAATATCACTGTTGCCCAACAAAAACCGCTCTAGAATGAAACGCTCAGGCACCAGGGCAGGTACCTGGTACGAGCCGATGTTACTTGAGGCATTGAGTAATGCGGTGCCACTAGGGGTGATGGAGGCAGTGGCGGAGCCAAGGGGGCTGGCAGGGGCCATGGTCCCCCTACATTTGAAAACAAAAAAAAAATACTGTTATAATTTTCTAAGTTTTATACTTTTATTTATACTAACACAAAGAATATAACAAAGTAGTTGAGGGTGAAGTCGTAGGGTCTCTTTCACGACTGCCCTAAGGTACGAAATTCCGGTGAGTTGAGTCTCGCTCACCATAGCCTGTCCAGCTGCCGGGATGACGCGGCGTATAAGTGAATCCAAGTCTTCAGACAACAAGGCAAAACTTCAAGGTCGAGCTTCAGCTTTTGTTACTGAGAGCAAGAAGTTGTTATTTTCTTGATATTGAGATATGGATTGCAGATCTTGTTTAGCTTGGGCCTTAGCAGTTGTCATGCTGCTTTTCTTTTGTAATTTCTGGGTTCCTTAGCTTAGGGACCAGGTTTGTTTTCTTGCTTTCCTTTCTAGGCACCTTCTCCTTTGTTTGTTTTCTGAACGCTTGTCTTCTTTTTAATCTATCACTGCAGGGGCGCACAGTTTCATTAAAAAAATCCCTGGACATTGATTTTATTTATTTTTGTAAACGATCTCGGATGGAAAAAAATTTCTAAATAAAAGTTGTAGATCTCAAAAAGTTATGAAACTTTGTAGCTTACAACCTTTTCATTTGAAATCATCTTGTCATCGAAAACTACGTTCGAATTTGTCAAATTTGAAATTCAAATATCTGTAAATGACCTCGGATGGAAAAACTTGCTAAATAAAAGTTGTTGATCTCGAAAAGTTATAAAACTTTGTAGTTTACAAGTTTTTTATTTGAATTCGTTTAGTGGCTCAAACAATCAATTTACGACTTAAGGTGGAGTAGTAGAGGAGGGTATGCGCGATGCTTGAGGTTGCGGGTTCGAATCACCACGAGAGCGCAGTTCCTGATTTTACCTGTACAGGCCACTTGGGAGAAAGCAGGTATCAGGTTTGGATCGTCTAGGGCCCCGTTTAGTTGAAGCCAAAAACCAAATTTTTTTGCATAGTACTCGTCACATCAAATCTTGCGGCACATGCATGGAGTACTAAATGTAGACGAAAAAAAAAACTAATTGCACAGTTAGCCGAGAAATCGTGAGACGAATCTTTTAAGCCTAATTAATCCATAATTAGATAATTTTTATCAAATAAAAACGAAAGTGCTACAGTATTCAAAAGTCAAAAATTTTTGTAACTAAACGGGGCCTAGGTTGAATCATGCCTTGCGATGTACCTACCAACTGCTAGAAACGGTGTCGCATACATTCAGTCAGAGTCGAAACGCACTAAGCCCGAATCCGCAGCACGCACATGCGACAGTAAATCCCAATGAAACAGAAATCGCGCATGCATGACCCGAGTCCCGAGAGCAGTCCGCGACTCGAACCAGATGGACCTGACCCGGACAGTGGCTGGCGTGCCTAGTACTCCTACCGTAGAGGCGGCATTTGGCCAAAGCAGGCAACCCAGGCTTTTTCAACCCGGTCGGTAACAGTTACCGACCGCTAACCGACCAACAGCCGCCGAGCGGTTCGGTTTGGTGGCTGGTTTGAATTCAAATTTTAAATTTGAATTTTTTTAAAAAAAATTCTGAAAAAATTCCTAAAAATAGTTCACGATTTATAGAGTCCAATGGTGTAAACTTTTTTCAAATTGGAGTTCGTTTGCTATTTTTTTGGACATGTCTAAGTTTGAAAAAAAAAGAAAAAAACGGCCGGCCCGTTAAGGGCCCTTTGCCTCCTGCCGCCTCCTATAAGGGAGCTGTCGGGGGGGGGGGGGGGGGGGGGATCCCGGCCGCTCCCCAAACCCTATCCGCCCCTTATCCGCACCCACCCGCCCGCGCGCCGCCCGCGACCGCCGCCGAGCCTCGGTAACCGCTCGGTCGGGTCGGTTACCGAGTGCGTTTGGTCGGTTACCGACCACGCGCCACCGACTCACCCCCCCCCGGCGGTTACCGACCGGACGGCGTCGGTTACCGACCGAGAGTTCGGTAACCGCTCGGTTGGCTTGGTGAGTTTTTTTTTGTTTTTTTCATTTCTTTGCATTTGTAGTTGCTTTAGTTGTAGAATTTAGTTCTAAGATGTAGGATTGATGGAGTATATGATGTAAGAAAATATTTATTATAGGATTTATGTAGATGTATCTAGGAGTTAGGTTTATTTGGTTTAGGATTTAGGATTTGCGGTTGGATTTGCTTTAGGATGTATGTAGAATTTAGGATTTTATTAATATAGGATTTAGGATTTAGTACGGGTCAATATTGACACATAATGTAATTCCCATGAAATATGTTAAGGTAAACAAAAGGTGCATCCTTGAAAACTATTTTTTTATAATAAATATAGTACTCGCTCCGTCCTAAAGATGATATTATTCTTAAATAGTGCTGAATCAAATAATCTTAAATTTAGCTGAATTTATATACAAAGATTTTAGTATTTATTATAGTAAATAAGTACCATTAGATTCTTTATAAAATATATTTGTTGTATTACATTTATTTAGAGTTAAAAATGTAGATACATAAATTTAGTCAACAATTACAAACTATAAGATGAGTATGTTGGGTACTCCTGACTCAACTTTAGTCACTTCAATTGCATGTGTTCACTTCAATTGCATATAGGATTTAGGTGTATGTTAGGATTTAGGTTTATTTGCGGTATGATTTGATGCATGTGTTCGATTTGTTTGTGTTGTCCATTTGTGCAGGAGATGCCGAGAGACCGCAGAGACGTGGTATGGGAGCATGGTGAGAATCTTGCTCCCGGTTGGAGATGCAACTACTGTCGTACACAAAAAGCCGGGGGTCGTGCTTCCCGATTGAAGCAGCATTTGGCAAGGTGCTCCACTGCAGCAAGATGCCCAGAGACGTCCGGGAGTACTTTCAGCAGGAGATCGACAGAACTAGGCAGGCAACTAGTGACCGCTCTCGGCAGAGGATTGCACGAGAGGCTGCTGCAGCGGAGGGCAACCACCCCCTTGACGATGACGAGTACGAGGCTCAGTTACAGGCAGCCATGAATCAGTCCAGAGCAGAATATGAGTACCAGGAGGGGGTGCAGCGGAGAGGAGGCGCTTACGAACGTGGAGGTGGCAGTGGTAGTGGTACTGCTTCGCAGGGGGGCAATCCTTTGCAGAGGATGTTTTGGAGGTCTGGTTCACAGAGGCAGACCCCTGCGGTGGTGGAGGACTACAACTTGGCAGCCGGTACGAGGGGTGGACTCAAGCAGACAAGGATTGATACAGGGTCATGGACGTAGAGGGGAAGGAACGCGAAGGACGCAATTGGGAAAGCTTGGGGAAAGTTTTTCCATACTGCAGGAATCCCCGGGAGACAGACGGACAATCCGTACTTTGTTACTGCGGTCAGGGAGACGCAGAAGTGGGGTAAGTACATATACTTGGAGACTTCAATTCATTACGTATATTTCTTTATTCTCATGATTCACTTACGATTGTAGGTGAAGGCATCGCGTCACCCAGTGGAAAGGATATAGACGGGAAGTACCTCGATCATAATGAGAAGGACCTGCAGATCCGGTACGTAAAGTTTAAGGAGGAGTGGCCCTTGTTTGGGGTCACGTTGATGTGTGATTCGTGGACGGACCCGACAAGAATAAATGTCATCAATTTTTGATCTATTGCAATGGTGTCATGTGGTTCCACAAGTCAGTTGATGCGACTGGCAGAAGCCAAGATTCATCTTATTTGTTGGGGGTACGTCCAAAATATTGTGTCAGTTCACATGCGCTATGTTTTCTCGGTTCCACTAAATGTTGTGCCTACTTGTGCATCTGATTCGCAAGGTGGTTGAGGAGATAGGTGCTGAGCATATCGTGCATATCGTCACGGACAACGGCGCCAACTTCAAGAGAGCATGCCACAGATTAAACGAGGAGTACGAGCATATTGTTTGGACACCTTGCCTTGCACACACCATCAACTTGATGCTGAAGGACATTGGTCAAAGGCCGGAGCATGCAGGTATGATCTCCGAATGCAAGCGCATATCAACTTGGCTGCACAACCATGGCCAGTTGAATGCAATGATGAGGGAAGCCATTGGTGGTGAGTTGGTCAAATGGAATGCCACTAGGTTTGGGACCAACTACATGTTCATGGAGAGCTTCCATCGGAAGCGTGATCGTTTTATGCAGTGGATGGGATCTTCCGAGTTCTTGCATAGCAGGTGGGGAAAATCCAAGGAAGGTCATTATGCTCACGCAAGGTTGTCTAGTATACAGTGGTGGGAAACACTCAAATACATCATCGATTCAGTGGCACCAATTTACAGGTTCCTTCGGTTCGCTGATCAGGATAGGCGACCCAACCTGTGTGAGGTAGTGTACAACTTTCAAGAGTGCAAAAAGGAGATGGAGACCTTCTTTGGAACAAATGTCTCAACATGGCATCAGTACAAGGCTATCATGGATGGCAGGATTGCGGACGTGTACTATGGCACGCATGTGGGCCCAGGTGCGATCACAACCATTGTTAAAATAGCAGTCTCTACAAATTGAGTATTTACCATTTGCTAATTTGTCGTGCATTGTATGTTGCAGCTGCTGTCCTCAACCCAAGGCTTGTATACCGTTACAATCCAACTCCGCAAATGTTTGCTGGCCTCAAGGAAGCATTTGGGAAAATGACGGATGTGCACTCCGCTGTCTTGGTATTACAGGAGGCAGAATCATTCCGCCTACACCTTGGGGAGTTTGGCAGTGAGCTGGCATTAAAATGGCCACGGACCCCAAGACAACCCCATGTAAGATTACTTTTGAACTCATTTTTTTGTCTTTTTGAGCGCATACCTAACATAATGGGTTCCACTTGTAGCTCAATGGTGGATGTTGTTCGGCAGGAGCACTCCAAATCTGCAAAAACTTGCGCTGAGGCTTATTGCACAGTGTGTATCCTCCAGTGGATGCGAGCGCAACTGGAGTACATTTACCTTGGTGCACACGAAGGTTCGGAATCGCTTGTCCCACAAAAAACTGAACAAGCTAGTGTATATGAACTACAACCTTCGGCTGCGACTCGCGGATGCCTCCGGACCACCTAGGCGTGAGGAAGAAGACTTCATTGATCAGTTCACGTAGATATCCTTTTATGAAAGGGATAATCCGGTTCGAGACTGGATGGAGTATGGCAGATCCAACCAGGCTCCAGTTCTCGATGAAGAGGATGAAGAAACGAACATCCCTCTCCCATCCCATATCGTGAGGTACGTTGATGTACTTTGTTAGCCACTAATGAACCATACTTTTAATAATATGATTCATTCTTTGTGATGACAGAGACCAAGTGGACCCCGACGATCTTGGACCCATCAGTGATTGGGCCCGTAGACATGTGGGTGACACGCATCTTGGCAAAAGAAAATACCAGACGGGACCTAGCCAGAAACAAAAGGGGAAGCGAGTGCAACAACCTGTCACCAGCGATGATTCGACAGATGATGGCGAGGAGGGTGAGGAAAGTCCACGGTACCAGGAGTCCGATCACAGCAGCTCAGCAAATGACAGTGGAAACGGTCATAGTGGTGACGATGACCCTGGAGCTGCTGTTGTTGTTGGTGGTGGTGGTGGTGGTGGGGCTGGGGTTCTGCAGATGGTGCTGGTGGTAGTGGTGCTGGTGATGCTGGTGGACTTCGTTTCACAGGTATCGATTGTTACAGACATTTTTTTAATGTCTATGACTATTCACTAGTACTAATTATGGTCGGCTGCAGGCGAGACGGACTTCACACATGCTACTCAGGACCGCGACCATAGGCAGCCGGAATCGCAAAGGAGAGCTTACGACCCGACGGACTGCTACGACACGCCACAGTACTCCTCTTCCTCGTACAGTGATACATCGTACGGTGGTGGTTATACCTACCCGTTCCTGACATCAGCACGCAGCCGGCCACTAGATAGGTCTACGAATGCCAAGACCCGGATTTCTATAACATGTTAGTGCAGGAATGGGAGACCACAACTCATTGGACGGGCCAATCATGGATAGAGTACAAGGCCGGGCTACAGTCGCGCGGTATCGCTCTAATGTCCACCGCGGAGTATGAGGAGGGGTGCCGAAACGGGATCTTCCCTTATATTCAACGCCAGTGACCATGATGTTCGCATGTCTACGACACAAGGTATTTCCATGGACGATTTGTTGTTGTTGCAACGGTGAACTACGTTATTTCCGTCATGAATTTGTGGCTAGTGCATCACTATGATATTATTGTGGGGTTGGCCATTTGTATCACACTATTTTCCATGAATTGTGTGTTCTATTTACATCATTATGCACAAAGGTCATGCAAAAAAAATTGATTTTTTCAAGCAAAAAAAAAGTCACCCGGCGGTTTGGACCGGTTACCGTTCAAACCGGTCGGTAACCGGCCCTAACCGACCGGTTACCGGTCCAAAACCGATTGAACTACGGGGTTTGAATTCAAAATCCAAACCGTTCGGTTTGGACCGGTAACCGGTCAAACCGGCCGGTAACCGCCCAACCGCTCCCCGGCGGTTACCGGTTTCGAAACGGTAAGGTAAACCCTGCAGGCAACACCGCCGTCCGTTGCCCGAGAGCCGGACGAATAAATAAATAAATATGGTGAGCCGTCCATTTTATTTTTTATGTTTTCTTTTCTTTTTTGTTTCCTTCTCATTTTCTTTTGATATTTATTATTTTATATTTTTATGTTTTCTATAGACTTTATTATTTTCAATTACTTTGTTTTTTAATATCTTGTATTATTTATTTATTTATTGCTCTAATTATGATTTTTTTTCTTTCTATCGTTTATTCTCTATTATATTTTATTTCTATATTTTATGTTGACAACATTTTCTTGCTTCATTTTTTTATTTCTATTTTTATATCTTATTTCAATCAATATTTATTTTCCTAAATTCTTTTATATGAGTGTAATGTTCATATAAATATGATGTTGCATGATGTATTTAATATTCATATATTTTTTTCTTT
>CM039121.1:46953237-46977612 GCA_022036555.1 Microstegium vimineum | reverse complement strand
TGCCAACCTCTTAGTGTTAGGTTATAAGCCATTTGTTCCGGATGAGAATCCAAGAAAAGACTTTGCATTTGTTCTCTGCATTTGTTTTCCAAATGAGGCTTAGATGCAAAACCGGTGTTTGTTGCATTGTTGCGTCTTTGATCCTTGTGTCGTACAACAGAGTTAGCATTGACTGGTTTCGTATTGGTGGAGTTAGGATTGCATGGGTTCGTGATGAGTCCTTGGGGCTGGTGGTTGCACAACTCCTTAGTATGTAATAAGTTCATGTAGAATTTTAAACCTCTGTAACCTAGGTTGCGGATGGTGGCGCCCCTCGCGCATGTAACGAATGTTTGCTATCTTCTTATTAATCAAAGCCGGGAAACCGGATCTTTCAAAAAAAAAATGAGGCTGGTTTTGTAGCGATTGTAGGAATTGGCAATTAGTTTTTGCTTGGTAATCAATCATACTAACCCAAGTTGGTTTGACTTCTTTGTTGCAGTTGATAAGTTGGGGAACCTGGGATTGGTCTTACTGCTGTTTGAGACGCCCTCTGGCTTTGCCATATTCTACATTGATGGTATCCATTTGTTTCTACCAAAAGCGGAGGAGGTACTTGCTTTATTCTTCCTTCCGAGTGTAACTTGATTGTTGAAGCAATTAACATCAGACCTAATTTTTCTGGATTTGCTTTGTCTCCTGCAGAACATCTGGGCAAACTATGTCAAAGATTATATGATACACCGCGTCAGTGCCCCTTTCTTTCCTTCTAATTGCTTGTTGATAATATAACCGAGCAGTGATCTTTCATAATCATGATTACCGTTTTCTATTTTATATTCTATTGCTTGATGGGAGGCATATGGGATACAAAGCTCACTGTTTCATTAGCTCTTATTTATTCAAGCTCTTTCCCATAATTCTGTTTGCAAAGCATGTAGTATCTAGTGTGACGCTGTTGCACTCATGCCTGAAAACTACTTTCCTGAAAGTTCACTATGCAGGCAATTGATCGGCAGAGTGAAACCTAATACACCAGTTTTTAACTAGTAACTGCTAGCCAGTTTTAAACTGTTCATTAGATCTTGTTTGTTCAAACTCTTTTCCATAATTCTGTTTGTAAAACATGTAGTGTCTAGTGTGATGCTGTTGCACTCATGCCCGAAAACTATCTTCCTGAAAGTTGACGACGCAGGCAATTGATTGGCAGAGTGAAACCTAACCACCAGTTTTTAACTAGTAAGTGCTAGCTAGGTATGGCTTAGCCCAGACATGATACTACTACTATCAGAAAGTGCCACTATGGTCCATTTAAAAAAGCATTGCATTACTTATTCTTAATTACACTGCAAGAATCGGGTAAACAAAGCCTTAAAAACAAGAATATACCTAGACGTACCTACAAAGTTCATGCCCACTGTCATGATTTAGAGATACTGGCATGACACTTGATAGTTGTATTTTACCCTTACCATGTTTATCTGTTATATCAGTTTATCTGGCTTAAAGAATTCAAGACTTTTAAGAACAAGTCCAATGCATTTAACCACACTGGTATCAACAGTGAGCTTGCCCAGATGATCAATAAATGGCACCTTCCAGGTCAACTGTTAGCTGTCGGAAAGGAGGAGCACAAAAGAATCATTGAACGGAAGTTGGTCAGTATAGTCTCCCTTCTTTGCTTATATCCATCAACAATTTTGAGAAGCAATTTTGCTGCGGCATTTTGCAGAAAATATCTTGTCTGTTTAATGAGGCTGTAATTGAGGTGATGTAGGGCATAAAACATTTGATGAAGAGTTTAGTTCCTCGGGAAACATCTGAGCTGCCTATGGAGGAGCGCCTTCAGATGAGCTATGGATTAAAGACTGTGCTAAATCGTCATGGTTTTAATGTTAAACCAGAGATGGTGAGAGCACTGTTTGCTTTCCTTCTGCTTTACTATTGCTCCCTCTCATGTACTGTTCTGCTTTCTAATAGTTTGTGCGCTTGAGCCCTTAATTGCTGCTGACCGAACTTTTTGATACAGTATTTCTGTACATTTTTCAGTTATTGATGAAGTATTCTTCTTGTATCCCGGTTAATGAGCGTATTATTGAAGCAGGATGTGTCTTGTATGACTGTGATTTATGTGAGACGACTAAGCATTCTGAATTCTTGCTTAGTTGTGGTGTGCGCCTTAAGGAGGTATCAGGCATTGAATATGAGGGTTGGAGCTTAATGAAACTTGCAACAGCCCTCGCGGTTATAGCTGATCCTGAAGATGAAGATGAAGATAATAATCCTGAATCGGTAAACCACAAATCTCATGAATTTGTTCTCAGTTTCTCATTGTTTGATGTAATCTAGTCGTCATTTAAGTAACGGGCCAAGCGTGTTTCTTCAGTTGTTGTCAAAGGACGAGCTACTTAGGTTGAAAACTGACGCAAGTCTCTATGACGGTAAGCTACTGAAGCGTACCTGCATGTCAGTCTACAACGAAATAGTGTGGGCCTGTGGAGTCAAGGCTGATGCAATAAAGCTATTGAAGACTTTGGTCCATGAAGATGAAGAAGATGAACATGCGGTGGGCATGCCTGAGAATTCAGTGCCACCACCGGGGAGAGCAGGATCAAGCTCTGAGCCTTGTGTCCTGGAGGCTGAGAAGCAAGAAGTTGTCCATGAAGCTAGACATGCGGGAATGCCTGAGAATCCACCTATGCCACCGCGCCATAGGAGAACAGGATCCATGCATCTCTGAGCCTGCTGTCCAGGAGGTTTAAGCTGGAAGTAGTATGAGCACCCTTTAGTAGTCTTGGAGAGGACTTGAATTGAAGTCGATCTTATAAGTTATGATGTGGATTTTCACTGCTTATGCTCCTTTCTGTCTACTGCGAATATGTGGCTGATTAAGATATTTGCATATGTTTTGCCTATGCCATGGGTAATGAGTGTTCGGCATTTCTGCAATGTTTTTATTTCTTATGGTTTCTACCACGTTCGGGTTTGGGCTTGTTTTCTCTCGCTTTTGGGTCCGGATTTTTTACTTTTAATAATAAGCTATAAATTCAAAATTTCAATAAGGGTTGTTTGGATCATATCATATGAATCGAATTTGATTCTTGAAATTATAGATTCTAATAGTTCAAATTCCAAACGGAATTGAGTTGGCTAGAATCTGATTCAAATCTGATTTTCATGTTTGAATGTACATCATAATAATTTATTCTTGGAGTATTTTAGATTTAAAGGTTGTTTGGATATTGCACGAACCTGAAGGCAAGCGCACATGCTCATCCGGCGCCGGCGGTGGTGCACCTGGCCTCATTCTTGCACACGACTTTCAGGATGAACATGTCCAACACATAAATATAGCGCATTTCGGTCGAGGCTGAACCGTCAAATGAATACTGCAGTGTCACCTTGAACTCGGACAACAGCCCGTGCATGTGCTGCACTAGTACACACTGATACTATACAGTCGGTTCTAAATGCATTTCTACAGGCGATTTTTTAAACCGCCTACGGAAAAGGCTAGTAGAAATAGGATATTTCTACAGGCGATTTTCTTAAACAACTGCCTATAGAAATGTTTGCCCAGAAATCGGTTTTTAAAAATAGAGAAAAAGAATTTAATTGCGGGGGGGCTGACTAGTGATCCACCCGCCCGTCTAAGTCACAAGTCGCGTAAAATCGTGAACTGTGTCTCGACCTCAGCCTCGCGCGTACCCTCCTCTACCACTCCACCCATAAGTCACTTGTGTATTCCGTTTTAATTCCCCATATTCTATACTAAACTGAGTTTAAATTGATTGTTTCAGTCACTAAAAGAATTCAAATGAAAAAGTTGTAAACTACAAAATTTCATAACTTTTCGAGATCTACAACTTTTATTTAGAAAGTTTTTCCATCCGAGGTCGTTTACAAAAAGTTGAATTTTAAATTTGATAAATTCGAACATAGTTTTCGATGACAAGATGATTTCAAATGAAAAAGTTGTAAACTACAAAGTTTCATAACTTTTTAGGATGTACCACTTCTATTTAGAAAGTTTTTCCATCCGAAGTCATTTACAAAAATAAAAAAAACAATGTTCAAGGATTGTTAGTGGCGGATTTATTAAGGAATCGCCTGTAGAAATCAATTTCAACAGACAGTTCCTTAAGAAAACCGCAATCGCATGTAGAAATAGGGTATTTTTATAGGCAGTTTTCTCAAGAAAACCGCCTGTAAAAATATATGATTTCTAGAGGCGGACTCTTTAACAAAACCGTCTGTACAAATCGATTTTTAGAGGCGGTTCGGAACCGTTTTATTTCTACAGACGCATGATAAGCAAAACTGGCAGTATAAACTTTTACACACTGCTGGCTTAGAGCTTTTTTTATTAGTGCTAGACATGACAAAGAGTTTGAACACGAGCGCCTTGGAGGCGCCGGTGAGCTTGCACACGAGTTGTGCAGGCGTGCAGCAAGGGGATGAAGTTTAGTTCATGTCACATCAAACGTTTAAATAGTAAATAAGAGAATTAAACATGAGTTAATTATAAAATTAATTATAAATTAGTAGAGTAATTAGTGTGATAAAACTATTAAGTCAAATTAATTCATCATTAGCAAATGTTTATTGTAGCACCCCACATATTATCAAATCATAGACTAATTATACTTAATAGATTCTCATCTCGCAAATTAGTCTCAATGTGTGTAATAAGTTTTATAATTAATCTATGTTTAATACTCTAAATCGGTGTCTAAATATCCGATGTGAGTAGATGGTAACGGATATCCGAAACATAAAACCGATGGTTTTAGGGTAAGGCTATGAGTCAATTTTCTACCCATGTTGGGTTTGTTAATGGACACAAAGATAAACTGAGTGGGTTTATGGGTGTGGGACTGGGGTGTAGTACCCAACCCCGTAAACTCATGTGTTTTTTAAATCTAATACGATAGTTGCTGCAAAATAATTAGAAAATAAAGGGTAGAAATGCAAAAAAAGAATAAAATAAATAAATGATACACTGCTTATGTGAATATGAATATACTACAACTAGCTAGTGGGCCATGGTTAATTATGCACTCAAATTGATTGGTCTCAACGGACATACGATGTGCACTCGCATTAGCAGGCCGTGGCCCATATGTACATGGCCAACGACAAACGAGTGCTTCTGTTTCTGTGTTTGCATGTGTAGCACAAGTAGTTTCAATTCACCTCGCCAAGTTATTCAGCACTGATCATCTTGGTGAGCTATAAAACAGGTCAAGGGTTGGCGCTATAGTGTTGTGTGGACTAGGAAATCACGTGAGCCAATGACCATCAGTTGTCTTGGCAAAATGGTTCAAAAAAACTGGTACATGAGCATGTGCGCAACACTTTTTTTTTGCCGAATGTGAGACGTGGCAAGTTTGGTCACCAACCAAACAGACTCGTACGTGAGGTTAGCCTCATGGAAGGAGCGGCAGAAGGCGAGCATCTGCTACATTTTTTCTAAATCTCACTCTCTAAATCATTATTTGGAAAGTCATTTGCATAAAACTCGTTTTCTATATCTTCACTCTTTAACAATTTTTCTATATATCATGTGTACTCTAGATAGTCATTCTTGTTTTATGTTTTTAGCTAGCATTTAAGAAAGAGATGAAGAGTCTCTTAGAAATGCTCTAAGGTGACTTTAGATGAAGAGTCTCTTAGAAATGCTCTAAGGTGACTTTCGATGACGGGCGGAGGCAGGAATTTTAGATAGGTGTTAACGGGCTCGGGCTCGGTTTGAATTTGCTAGAATTATACTTTAACCATAATTCCAGTGTGCAACCAAACAAAACCAACCTAATAATATAATTCCAATCCAATTCAGCCAATTCAAGATATCCAAAGAGACTCTATAAGATTTAGAATATACAAGTACCAAAATTTACTTCATAAAATGCACTACAAAATGCTACTAATTTTGTTCCAAATTATAGTTTATTTAAATTTTTTTATTCTAATTTGGATCATTCATCTTATTTAAAAAATTATGCAAAATATTACTTTTTTTATCATAAATTGCTTTATTAATAAAAGATCTTTAAGAATTGTTTAAATTTAACTATATTTATATTTTTTTAATAAGACAAGTGATAAAAAAATATCGAACGAACTATAATTTAGAATGAAAGTAGCAGTAGCAAACAGCCAATCCAACGTCTGGAAGCAACACACGCATCGACTGTCCATGTAAACGACTAAACGGTGTGGTCAAGTAGCAACGAGAATGGTTCCTATATTTCTATCGGCAGCTCCCTGCCCACGCGTAGAGATGGTCACGCGGCCCCACCTCCGGCTAGGTGAGCAGGCCCCTAAAGAGGAACCAGCTCTACCAACGTCGTCGTCGTCTCTCTCGTCATCATTCCTATATATATTCCTTGGCCCCGCGACCGCGATGGAGACGTGCATCAAGATGACCGGCGACCGGTTTGTTGGTAGAGCAAAATATTACGAGATGCCCCCAAATGACTGATATATGACGGACAGTCCTCCATGCCCCAAATATTACTATCTATTCATAACAGGAATGTTTCACCAAAATCTAGTTTGAATAACATTCATTATTGATCTCATTTTCTATAATGTTCGTGTAATAGTTGAAAATACCAACGTGTAATGAAAATACCACCTAATTTTAAAAAGACTTAGGGTCTGTTTGGAACTGCTCCGCTCCCGGTTTTCTAGCTCTGCTCCACAAACTCCGAGCTATGCTCTATGAACTCCGCCATGGAGCAACTTCATTGTGGAGTTTGTGGAGCAGAGCTCTGCTCCAGCTTCTGTAATGGGTTGTTTTTATGCGAATGGTACATTATGCTTCTGATTGAAATTGACCTTGATATATTTTAAAAAATATAAAATAACTGATCGAAGGTCCTTATTGAAATACAAATAATTGTCTCATAAATTATAAAAATAGAAAATTAAACAGAAGCAATAATTCGACGCCGTGTGAAGAGGAAAGGTGGGTGTTTTCACGGAATGAGAAGGAATTAGGAGAAAGTAATTTGTAATTATTGAGTGGCAAAGTGGATAATTACCTCACAACTCTATGTTCTATGTGAGAGTAGAAAACAACAAAATCTGGAGGACCCCTTGAGGTACTTCACAAAAAAAGTTGGAGTTGGCCTCTAACTCCATATTTTCTTAGAGTAGAGTTCCTGGAGCTAGAGATGTTTGGCAACGCGGAGTTATAAAAACAGGAGCGAAACAGTCCCAAATACCCCCTTATTTTTTTTAAAAAAAACTTGTTCGCATATGATTCCTTTCCAAAGTACCATTGTTCCATCATTTGTTTTCGACGTAACTCACTACCATAGTCAAAAGACACTATGTTTGCGCCATATGTTCCATCATTTGTTTTCGACGTAACTCACTACCATAGTCAAAAGACACTATGTTTGCGCCATATTCTCTTTTCTCTTGAGACAATGTGATATCTGGAACATAATCGATGGTGGGTGAGACTCAATAATTGAACATAGTTGGTTAGCAAATAGTTATTTTATCCATTAACTTACTATTTTGTGTTTCCAATCTGAGCCATGTCAGGGAGGGTATAAACAGACTTTGCTAAGATATCAATGAAGTTGTGTAGCGGAATCCATGGTGCCAGTAGTCATAAAACACATTGGCTAGAGCAACACATGGTAAGAGAGGAAAAGGGCCCACAGGCCCTATCCCTCAATCTCACCATGTTGCCTCTCGCATTTCGAGGAGAGATCATAAAACTCTTGCAGCTTTTCATCGAGGGGAATTTCAATCCTAGTTCAAATACAATGGTATGTCATTTTAATTATGAGTGCAGTGGATATTTTTCATGTGCAATGGTATGTCATTCACAGTTGAGAACATGCTGCTGCTGTGCTACTGGCTACTTCCATGTCAAATACAAACGGGCAAAAGTGGATCAAAATCACACACTATATATTCAATTTATGTTATTGTCATATCTTTTTTTATATATACTTAACTACTTCCTTTGATTTTAAGTTATTCTAAAAATCTTAAGAGTCAAAACATGATAAAACTTATATGATAAAAAAATAACATTTATGAGATCAATGAAAGCATTATTATATTCCTCGTTACTTATATTTCTGTAATTTGATAAACTTAAGATGCTTTGATCTTTCAAATTTCTCAAAATATTTATAATTTGAGACGGGGAGTATTATTGTTCTTCTTGTTACTATCTTTATTTTATTTTATTTATTTATTTTTATTTGTTGTTATTATTATTGTTTAATGATTCACCCAACACGAGCCAACTATTCAACACATCGAAATCTTGGGTTCTGTTTATATGCTTTCAAAATTCTAAAACTTTACAAGGATGTTTTCAAAATTCTAAAACTTTACAATATTTTTCAGTCACATCAAATTTTAAATTTTAGACGTATGTATAAAGAATTAAATTTAGGTAAAAAATAACTAATGACATATTTTTTATGTCTCTATAATTAGACAATATAATTATCATATAAAAATAAAAGTGCTGCAATACTGTTTTCCAAAAGTTTTTAGATCCAAACAATAAACAAGGGGTTGGTGGAGCGAGACAGAAGAAAGCAATGCACTTTCTCATCAATCATCAACACTCGAGCGAGCGAGAGCGACGGAGGGCGGGGCAGCAGGGGGAAGGAGAGGAAACACTGGGCCCCGCCACCACTCACCGTCCCTCCGCCTCGCCTCGCCGCGTTCTTTCCTACGCGTCGGCCGCTCGATATCGCCGGCGCCCGATCGCGCCACGCGCCTAACCCTAGCGCCGCCACCTCCTCCTCCGCCGCCTCATTCCCCGACGCGCGCTCCCTCGCCCCGGCCACCGGAGGTACGATTCCACCTGCCCACCCGCCGGCTCCTCTTCTTCTCATCTTGCGGAATGTAAACCCTCGTTTCGGAGGAATGCGGAGTGCCTATTCTCATCGTGCGGAATTTGGACCCTGGTTTCGAAGGAACTTGGAGTGCCTATGGTTTAGGGCATTGTTCATTCTGGTTAATCTCTCTCTCTCTCTCAAAAAGAAAAAAAGTTCATTCTGGTTACTGTGTATATGATGCGTTGGGAGTGGACAGCTATTTCGGAGTGCTTGTCGTTAAGGGTATTGTTCATTTGCTTACTGTAGAAATGGTGCTTTAGTAATGGACAGCCAAAGGAGAATTTAGTGCCAAGTCAGCCTATGCTTGCACAATTCCTTTAAATGGTTCCTACTGCACTTTCAAAGCAGGATCGGTTTGCAAAGCGCACGCCAAAGGCAAACAGTGGTGCTTTGAAACGTGCTTGATACGTATACAAGCAAAGGGCTTGGTAGTGGATCAGCTTGTGGTGCGGCATTGCCCGTGCAACCCGATCTGCCCTGTATGTGATCATGAGCCAGAGACGGCATTTCTTTTTCTTGAATAATTACACAGGGTACCTGCTTGCACATTGTTGCATTAAGAAGGAAGACATGATATTTGCAACCCTCCCACCAACCCAACACACACAGCACACTCATGCCAGCCCAAACTCACTTAGGGAGTCACACACACACACACACACACACAAGAACACAAACACACTTAGGGAGTCATTGACACACCAGGGAGTGTAAAAAGGGCCACCACAATCACAAATACCACAAAACCACCTAAGACGGCAGCCTTGTCCAGCTGTGGTAGCGCCCTAGTATCCACTAGACACCACAAAGTGACCCTCCTCCAAAATTTAATCCATGGAAAGATTAAGGTATTTTGTTTCCCATGTGTGTGTTTGGTCAAAATGCAATCAAACAATGGAGCACTCGGGCTTCCTCTTCATCTTATATGAGCGCTCCTGCTATTTTCTTTATGGTGCATGCGTGCATGTGCCTTTCCTGCTGCCTTGTGATTGACAAAAAAGTTTGTTCCATGTTTGATGCTATTTCTACAGAGGCAAAATGACCAACACTTCAGGAGGATTATCAATGGATGGAGGAGCTGGAGGCAACATGGCGAGCAGGAAGGACGGCCAGGGTGTCACCAGTAGCTCTTACTCGGGTTCAGGCCACATGACCAGAGTGTCGAGCACGAGGAGGAGGGCACATCCTCCCACGAGGTTCGGGAGTGAGGTGCCAGAGCCGTCCCAGAAGAAGCGGAAGGTGTTAAATGAGGAGGAGGCACCTTGTGGAGTTTCAAATGCGGGCAGGATCAGCGCTCCATCTTCTGTGTCGTCGAGAGATCCCAATGGAACTTCTAGCTCTGAGGACCATGCAGGAGGGAATACAAGTGAGTACGCCACGGTTAGGAATGCTAGGGGCTCACCAATTAAACGAAGGTGTATGCGGACAAGCCGCTACTTGGGACTATTTGTGTCCCTAAAAGGGAAACACACAGGTACTTGATGCCCTCTCCTTATCCACTAGGTCACATGTTGCCATCATGATGCGCAAATTGTTTTTGTTGTTTACCAGCAAAATCATGGGGTTGTGTATTTCTTACAAACATTTGAAGTTCTATATTGGAATAAACTGATGGTAGACACAGAATTAGAAAATTTATGTAATTAAATGCATGGAGGAAATAAGCATCTGTAATTCTTACCAAAAACTTTGTGTGTCGGACATGGATGCAACAAAAATCTATGTGCAAAACTTCTACACTAGATTCAGCATGGAAGAGAAATGTGATAACCACTCTTGGCTATTTACGTTAGTTCCATGCAAATATGTTACCATATCTGATTTGCGTCTAATTTTGCAGATGGAGTTGTCAAATCCAAGCAATCAACTGTTCCCACAAAAACAAAGAAGGTATGCCTGAAAACACAAAGTGCTGCTTCTTTTTTAGTCATGTACTCTTAACCTGATTTCAATTACTCCCCACTTGTTGTATTGGCTACTAAAACACTCAGTTTTTGTTCTTTACAGGTTAAGGAAAGCCAATGTCAGAAACTTCAGAGATTGCCAGATGGGTGCCATCCTGATTTTGATAATGATCATCTGTGTTCTGTAAATAAGCTCCTTGAGTTCCGGTACAAGTCTCAAGGTGCTGTATTTGTTGATGATAAGGTAGGAGCTAGTGTAACAATAGTATACTAGTGTAAGTAGAAGAAAATGCTAGTGTCAACAAACATCTAATGAGTACAAGTTATGGATGCTAGTGTCAACAAACATTCTTGGCTAGCATCCATAAATATCATACTATTGTTGATGATATTATGTTACATGCTAGTGTCAACAAACATTTTCTTCTTAAGCAAGACCTTCTTGGCTAGCATCCATAAATATCATACTATTGTTATTATGTTAGATGTTTGTTGACATTCTTTTATTTGCTGTTTTATTTCTGCATGCACAACTTTGCAGTTATATTTAGATTTGGACCTTATTTCCCCTTGATATAAAAATAAAAGAAATATGGTTTGACTTATGTACCATGCAGGAGCATGTAATGAAGACCATCTTTTTCATATCGTTGTTTTTACCAGATGCTTCGCATTCTTTTCTACTTGTCACAACTTCTTCTCTTCCATTATGGAAGGCTGAGTTCAATCGCTTTGCACCATCTATCAGCGTCGTTGTGTTTGATGGGGAAAAGGATGTGCTTAAAATAATTCAAAATCCGGAGTTCCATGAGAATGGAAGTCACACAATGCTGCATGTTCTCCTAGCTCATCCTGATGTTATCTTAGAGGTAAGTAATAATCGTTTCAGCCCCATTAATATTCCTTATGGATTAAGGCACATATTACACCCTAGAAAGAAGATAAACCGAATGTGGTTACTATGGCACAGGACATTAAAAGTGTAGAGGGCATTGTTTGGGAGTCAGTTATTGTTGATTATTGTCAAGACTCATTTGCAAAACACCTCAAACACCTCAAGCAACTACCAACATATTTTAGGATGGTGCTTTTGAGCTCTCCACTAAAGGTGCCTTCCATCAGCTCTAAACTACTACTTCGCTCACTTCTGTAGCAGAGTTCAAATAATTTCATGTTTCTTGCTGTTCTGTAGGATAACCTTCCCGAGTACAAGAAGTTGCTAGATTTCCTTAACTCGGAACAAGAAGACAGTGGAGACTACATTGAGGCTGATAGCCTTGCTATGTTGAGAGCAAGGTTTACACGCCATATTGCATATGAACGAAAAGCAGGTCCTTCAAAATTTTTGGAGTATTGGGTTCCGGCTTACCTTTCACAAGTGCAGCTAGAACTCTATTCTTCTATATTGCTTTCAAATTCCTCTGTCCTGCAGTCGCAAATGACAACTGACAGTGTAGGAGCTCTTTGTGACATTGTCATGTCTCTTTGGAAGGTTTGTTTTCAAAATATCTGTTCTCTTCTGTTATACTAAGTAAACAGCACCCTTGCAATTTGCATGATCACGCACATTTTCTTTGAAGTTTTTCATGTTGTCATGGATTCTGATATCATCTTGGCTTTATGTAACAGTGCTGCAATCACCCTTGCCTCGTTGACCTACAACAATCACTTCCCAACACTCAAGATATAACTGAATCCACGGATGATAGAATGAGTGTGAGTGGAAAATTATTGCTGCTTGAAAAAATGCTTAAAGAGATCAGAAACAAGAGCTTAAGAGTCATTGTTCTTTTTCAAGTGAGTTATGCCCTGTGCCTGCCTTGTCTTTCTCTTACTTCACTAGATTATTAGTTTAGTAGTCATTACAAGCATAATTACTCAAATATTTGGCTTTCCAAGGTATTCTATGTTATACTCAATTTATCAATTTTATCATCGTCAAAGGTTTCAAGCTATATTGGTGGACTACAACGTTAACCAGTAAAAACGATTTATTAGGAACTGGATAGTGGATAATTCTAATTAGCTTATTCTGAACTGTGGCATTCTCTCTGTTACTGTTATTAACTTTACCTTCTAGATTTTTCTTGCTTATGCTAGCCTTCTGCAGTTAACATGCATCAAGGGCATGCTTTAATCTAATGAGTTTAGCGCTATTTCATTTTATTTTTTTTTGCATTGTGGCAGTCTGACGGAGCAGTTGGAGACCGAATGGGCAACATCTTGGAAGACCTCGTGCGCCATAAATTTGGCCCCGAATCATACGAACGTGTTCAAAACCGTTCAGCATTTGCAATGAAGCAAGAAGCAATGAATATGTTCAACGACACGACCAAAGGGAGATTTGTTTTTCTGATCGACAGCCGAGCATGCCAACCCAGCATTAATCTTTCATCTGTTGATTCCATTATAATTTATGGTAGTGACTTGAATCCACTAAATGATCTGAAGGCTCTTCGAAAGATCAAGATAGGGTCACAACTGAAGTATGTGCGCATTTTCCGCTTATATACTCCTTTCACAGTGGAGGAGAAGAGTCTTGTGCTCGCCAAGCAAAGCATGATTATTGATAGCAACAGCCAAGACATAACATCTAGTTTAAGCCATTGCTTGGTCAGCTGGGGTGTATCATTCCTCTTCAACAGAGTTAATGAGCTTCAACAAGATAACTGCGCAAGTAAAAGTAATGAAAGGGGCACAATCTTTATGGATAAAGTAATTTTGGAATTCTTAACTGAACTGTCTACTGAGGTTGAAGATAGCAGCAAAGTAAATAGTACAACCATATCAAAAGCTTGCATGAGTGGTGAGTTTTATTCAAAAAACATTACTCTGATAGGAGAGAGGGAGGGTTGTCTTCACTGGATGGAGATCCACCTAAATTCTGGTTAAATTTGCTGGATGGGAAATCTTATTGTCAGCGCGATAAACCAATGGAAGTTGCCACTGAAGAAACTAACACATCCAGAAGGAAGCATAGAAACACATCTGAAATTGCAGGTTCATCTTCAAAGTTCTGTTTGGATGTAATTAATCATGACCTGCTTCCTGAAACTAGTACTCCATCAAGTGCTGACCTTCATCTACTTCCTGAGACAGGTAAAACAATCTGAAGCTAGTATTTTCGTGTGTAGGCGTACATATTACATTTTCTAATAAAGTTCATTCTGAAGGAGTGGAAAAAATGAGCACACCCAAAAGTCTTCACGCTGAACTTAAGCATGAGCTGTCAAAGCTAATGATGGTGTTAAAGCTACCAGTATGTATAATCTAAGCTCTTCTATTGTTTTTTCTTTTGCTTTAAACTAGAAACAAGGACAGTGTCTGCAGTTCAGAGTTGCTCTTCTGCACTTGATAAGACTTCCTGTGATACACTTAATGGTTATATATATTCTTGATGCATATGTGAAACGGTGATCTACTACTATTCTATTTTAGCATGAAAAATCTTCCTGCTACCTTTTTCTCTCCCTCTCTGCTCTTCTTGTTGCATTTAGTGTCATTCTGATCTCATTATTTGTGGAAGTATCTGTTCCTCTGGTTCTGAACTACTTTTTCATTCTTAACAACTGCAGGATAATGTACTCTTTCTGGCCAAGCAGTTCCTTGAATATCTTTTAAAGAATCATCTAGTTGTGCGGGAGCCACGGCCCATACTGCATGCGTTCAACATAGCCTTGGTAAGAGAGGCACCAACTAGTGTTACTTTGTTTGCTTTTACACCAACTTTACCAAATACGATAAATTTCTTTATTACTTGCTTCAGTGTTGGCGTGCTGCTTCTTTTCTGAAATACACTAAGTTGGATCGTCGAGAATCACTTGCCCTTGCTTCAGATGGCTTGAACTATGAATGCAATGAGGAGCTCGCAGAATTTATCTATAAAAAAATAGGTATCCTAGAAGAAAAGGTTGCACATAAACCAGGTGGAAGAATCAATGATATATTAACACCACATGAGAGCTCATCTGCTAACTTGAGAAGTGACCACAATTTCCTGAAGCAGGCAATGGATCTTCATAATAACTTCACAAATGGCACTGAAGATAGCGCGTCTGCCGCTGAGCAGATGGTGATGGGTTCAGATGAGAAAGAATTGGTATCTGCTCCAGATGCTGACAGAGAACAGCATCTCCTAAGTGAAGAATCTCCTAGTAGTGCTGCAATGAAAAGAATAGACTTATTGAACAGCATTTTTTCCTCAAGACAGAGGGATATCAATGAGAAGCAACAACTTGAGATATTAAATTTAAGAACAAATAGAGAGAATCAAGTTAAGAAACTGAAAAAAGTATGCGATGCAGTTGTTCAACACATTCGGACAAGTAACATTGATGAAGAGATGAAAATTGATCAAAGAAAGTTAGTGATTCAGTGGTTCACTATGTTTCTGCATTCTTTTTTGGCGCACATGAGGCTCCAGTTTTTCAAACTTGATGCGTTGCATTCTACAACACTGGCTGAAGAGCAACTGATGAAGGAAAAACTCAAACACAAAGTAATATCAGGTGAATTAGATCAATTCCCTGATCCCTGCGTTACTCTACCAGATTCCAATTCTGTCGTTGAGGAATTCATCCATTTTAAGAAACAAAATGGTGATAATCATGTTGACAAATATTTGACCTCGGATGGTTACCAGCTTTTGGATGACAGATCGATGGAAATTACTATTGTACGCAGTTCATTTTCACCAGAGGCTTGTCCTACACTTGCAGTGAGAAATGAGCCTACAGAAGCTCATATATGGTCTGGTGGGAGAGCAGCATCAGAATCTGTAGATCTTCCAGATAACAGTAATCACTGTGGTTCAGATGGAATTGACTACCAAAGAGACTGTTCTGCTAGTTCTATTCCTACAAGTCATGGTTCAATCACTCAGGTATTGCATTAATCAGCTGAATTTTTCTTTCTTTCTTTTGTTATCTGTCATACGCCATGGCTATTGTTTACTGTGCTTTGATTGAAGGTTGTTTTGTGTTTGAAGCCTATCAAATTTTTCATTTTATCTTTGCACACAAAAGATTCTTTGAGCGATTATCTTGTCTATGGAAAATCAATTCAGAGCCATTTCATGCAACTACCTTTTCCCCTTGAATGCTTAGGAGATCTGTGTGTCATTTCATGAAGAAGGATGTACCTAAATGCAACACCACTTACAAACCACTCACACAAACACCAATTCGCATATCACAGCTGTGCCACCGAACAAAACAAGAAATGACCTAAAAACTGAGAAATTAGTGAGGTCTTTAGCCTTGCCTGCACGCCATAAGGCAACCTTCTTCACAGCTCCATTACTGCCCTCATAACCGTGTCTGAACTCATAGAAGCTCTATTGAACACACAGGTCTTGCCATGTTTCTACAGCTCCCAGATCACCAAGATAATCAAATTGTTTAAGCCGTTACAAGTGTACTTTGTTGATACTTCACCAGTGCTTAGAGCTCTTTTTTGTGTGTATTTTCTGTAACCATTGCACTTTGTTTACTGTTTGTGTTGATTGTCCCTGGAAAATGTTTTAGTGATGCCTGACTACCGATCACTAATAGCCTCCTTTTTTTAGGAATCTTCAACCGGTGATGGCAGAAGTATTGAACATGCCAAGGGTGACAATATTGCTAATCCAAGTATGTTTCCAGGAAGCGCAACTTCTCTTATGGAAATCAATGCAGAAAATGATAGTACTGTTGCAGCAGATCCGGAGCACATGGAATCGCCTATTTTGGATTTTCCACAAAATGTCACGACCTTGCAGCATTCAACTGCAGAAGAACCATCTGATACGTCACCTGCAATGGAAGCTCAGGATCTGCAAACTGAGATGCAGACAACATGCCCAACATTGGGTGCTCAACATCAGAAGGTGTGCCCTGATGATTCTAGTAAAATGAACCACGAACCAGATACAGCAACTGGAATGTTGCAGGAAGGGACAACTTCTGACCATTTAGGTGATTCCAGTAAGATGAACCTTGAACCAGATACAACAACTGAAATGTTGCAGGAAGGGACAACTTCTGACCATTTAGATGATTCCAGTACGAGAGTTAAAGAAAAAAATATTGACACTGTCATTGCAGATCCATTGAATTCAGAAAGTCAATCTTATATTGCCCCAAACAACCCAGCTGTCGTGCCAGAAGCATGGGTAGCTGAAACTCAGAGTGATCAGTCAAGTATGCCTGTGCAACATAGTACAAGTCTACCCACTCAACAGAAGTTACCAATTTCGGGACATCCACCAGAAGAAGCAGATCCATCAAGTTATCTGGACACAGGGGCTGCCCAGCAGCCTGATATTCAACCATCAAGCTCAACGCTGGATGCTGACAGCTCTGAAACAAGGCATCAGCCAGAAACTACAACAGTTTTATCACAGGGAGGCAGTAAAAATCATGATGTAGATAATGATGGCACTTTTCACGCACAAAAAACCCACTCAGAGTCACCAATTTTGTCTGCCCCACAAAGCTCAGCTATGTTGTCAGTTCATTTGGAGGCTGGAACTCCTGCTAATCTATCAAGCACGTCTTCCTTGCAAAGTAATGATGCATCTTCAAGGCATACACCTGCTGTGTCAGAATCACCAGGTATGTTGGGCACTCTGACAGAACAGGATTTGCATCCTGATATGCTGCCATCCACGTCATTGTTGGGTGTTCCACTTCAAAGAATGTTCCCAGATGACAGGAGCCAAACAGGTTGTCGGCCAGATAGAGGAACTGATTTGTCAGAGGAAGGCGAAACTGAATATCTAACTTGTACTACCAGCAATCAGTTCACCCTGCCATTTTCTGGGGAAGCTGAAACTGAGAATGGTCAAGCAAGTATGCCTGCACAGGAAATCACAAGTCCCCATGTCCAACATAGTTTAGCAACTTCACAGCATCCAGTTGGTGATTTGCAGCCACCGACCTTGATTCTGTCTGAGGAAGCAGAAAGGGCTGGTCTCTTGTGCACCTCAGCATCTCAGGATTTGCAACTGTCAGTTACAATACAGGAGGATGTTCCACTTGAAAGAACTAATCTGTCTGGCATGCCTATGACACAATGCACAACTGTCCGGCAGAGTATGGAACCTTCATGTGATCCACATGCAGAAGAAGCAGGTACTTGGGGTATATTGTCTGCTCCAGATTTGCAGTCCGAAATGCGGTCATCATCTCCATTGCAGGATCAACTTGCGGAAGCAGAAGGAGCAGGCATCTCTGGCACCATTCCAGCTCAGAACTTGCAGCCTGAAACACAGCCATCAACCTCAGCTCAGCATATCCCACCAGAGAGGACACACCCTGATGAGAGAATTCAAATAGGTCTTCAGCCAAACACGACATCGGGTCCTGAGCAGCTAGCCCAACTATCTACAGTGGCACCTGCAAGTTTATTATGTAGTTCCGAACCCCTAATAAATGAGCTTGAAAGACTGAAATACTGGAACGCTGTGCTCAGTAAAAACCATGAACAGAAGGTTTGCATATTTACTTCTATGTACATGTTTTATCCTTACATTAGATTGCATTTTCTAACCGTGAGACTTTTCATTCCTTCCTTCTATGCACAATTTCTTGCGGACAGAAATCACAACTTCAAACAGAGTGCAACCAAGAAATAGAGAAGGTAAAGGAGAAATATGAGTTGTTACTTCAAGAGGAAGATTCTGCATATCATCGATGGACAACAGATCTTCGTCGTATCTACACGAAAGTTTTTGTGCATCAATCACTAGCTGAAAATTTCCGGGATAAATTCTTGAAACAATCTCCAGTTCAAGGTACGAGTATAACTTTGTGTTTGTGCTTATGTATTAGTATTATTTGCTCTTCTGAGGTTTATGCCTAATGCAGATCTTCCATAGCCTGCATTGGTTTTTTATTTTTCTTGTCAGATTGAACACTGTTTGGTTAAGACTAATCAATCATTTTGATCTCACCTGACCCATTGACCTGCATACCTGGGTGTTCTGTATGGTGGAATGATGGCATGTGTGTGTGGAGTTTTCCCTCCCCGTGTCCTGATTCTTGTGCTGTAATGCTATATGCTATGCCTGTATTGGCTAGTTAAATTACATTTTTTTACATTGATCTGCGTATTTAGATCTGACATTGTTGCTGAGTTCATTTTTTTCATTCCTTGGAACATGTGATACATGGTTTGCTTCTTCCTTTGTATTTTACAGAGAGATCTGCAAGCCCCACAGTTTGGCAGGCACCCCAGTCTTCTCAGCATGCTCCCTGTGGGACAACAGCAGCTCAAACCATGTTATTACCGGTTTCCTCATCATTAGCCACTTGGCCACCGGCTTCTGGGGCTACCCAACTGCAACCAGTTTTACCCGGAAACCTTTCCAGAGCAGCACCATCACCTGTTGGTTCAGTGCCTCCACGAAATGAAATCTACGCAGCTGTTGGAGCACAATCTCGTGGACCTGCTCCTCATCTCCGGCAACTCAGGATGCCGGCACCGGCTGCAATGGTTCGCCGAGATGAACAGCCGCCCAGTATCACCAATCCTGGGGTTATACCATCGAGACAGTCTGCCCCTGGTACGTTTGAAAGCTCTGCTTCTGGCAATGCACTGGCAGGTATCCCATTAACATCCATGGCACCAAGCTCAGTCCACCAGGCAATGCCATCTGTGCCAAACTCACATCCAGCTTTCCCAGCATCCTCGCTGCTACAAGGTTCGGGTCCAGAGTCTATGGCAAACTTTGCGCAGTCAAGTAGCAGAATCCCAGCTGCCATGGCGAGCCAACAAGCACCGGTTCTGAATCCAGCTTTTCACCACATGGGAGGTGGTCCACTGAACGCTGCATCAGGAATTTGGCAAGCTAGAGCTGACATAGGAGGTACTGCCCAGGCTGTCCCAGATCAGAGTCAAGATATGCTGCGTCGCCTCCTACAACGGTTGCCCCAAGTCATGGCACCAAGCTCAGTTCAGCCAACTGCGCCAAGCTCACATCCAGCTCCCATCGCCGCCCGACAGCAAGCAGGGTTTCCAAATCCAGCTCTTGACAACATGGCAGGTCCACTGAATGCAGTGGCTGAAGTTCATCACCCCGGAGCTTGCATAGGCAACCAGTCTTATCAGGTTTCCGCTTCATTGCTCGAGTGGGAGGCACAGCTCAGGGCTGGTCTGATTCGTGGACACCCAGGAACATACCCACAGGGACAGGGAGGTGCTGGCCTGACTGGTGGACCCCCTGGCACGGGAAGCTCCGGTGCCAGCAGAGAGGTGGTGTGCCTATCTGACGACGAGGAGTAGTATAACCTAGAGTAGCAGTGAACGTCTGGTTTTGTAGGTTGGGTTTGTGTTTGTGTAATGTAGAACATGGGTTGGAATAGAGCAGCGATATCGTCACCCACAGGACCCCTTTAGCAGCAGCACCCTTGAAAGCAGGAGGTGTCTGACTGATGAGGGTAGCTTTGCATCATCAGGCATTTTGGGGGCCGTTGCGGCAGCAGCATAGTAGTAGTGAGTAGTGATAGCATATGACATGAGGCAGAGAGCATGAACCCTGATCCTAACATATAGTAGAGTGCAGTCAGTCACTGCATATTTCCTTGTGGTTTCATAGACTTGTGTTGTGATGATTGTTTGGTGCGGGGCTGGAATGATCGATCATTAGTCAGTACTGTGTTTATATTGTTTGGCGCAGGTCTGGTTGTGGTTGGGATACTGGAACATGTTGTTATTATTATTATCTGATCTGCATGGGTGTTTTCTGAGCCTTTGACCTGAGAAATGTCATGTGTGGTGGTGCCTCGGAGTCGGATCGGATCTGGTGAATGCGTTGTTATGGCATGTAGCTGGGAGGGAGGGGACGGGTCACATGATGAACTGATTGTCTGAAGCGAAGTGGGCATGTGGAGGAATGCCAAGTGTGTCTAGTTAGTACGTAGGGTCGTGTAAGCTGCAGGGGATTTTTGTTTGTATATATGTGCTGCTGGACTTGCCTACATGTGCTGGCTGTTCTTTCTGTTAGTACTCCTAAGTAGGGAGTATATATTGATTTATTTATATATACGTTTTGTGTGGGCTGCACACTGCTAGCAGGGGTAGCAGTATGGTTTATACTTATTTATGCATACTCCCTCCGTATCGGAAATAGAAGACGTTTAGAATAGCGACACGGTCTTCAAAACACAACTTTGATCCTTTATTTTTATAAAAATATTTATGGAAAAATGATATATGTATACTTTTATGAAAATATTTTTCAAGACAAATCTATTCATATCATTTTTACATTTGCAAACTCAACAATTTAAAAGTTATAGATAATTTATATTCCCAATGTTTGACTCAAACCTTGTCTAAAACGTCTTCTATTTTCGATATATATGCTGGGGGTGTTGCTGTGTGTTGGTCTGGGTTTGGTGTGGTGGTATGGGTGGGACATTGGGAGTGGATCACTGGCTGGTGCTGGTAGCGCTAGCTGGCCCGGCTGGCGGAAGTACCTGGCCCTGGTAGGAGTACGTACAGTATACTCCGTACGTGAGAAGAATGTAGCTGCCGCGGTGGTGCAGAAATTGTTAATTGAGATAAATGTATGGGCTCTTATTTTCGTGTCTGTATAAGACGCAAATGCCAAGGAACCCGAAGGTGGATGGGGGGTGCTGACTTTGGAGGTCCCCGGTGCCCGTGCGTGGTATACGTACGAGAGTACTTGTGCTTGGTGTAGCTGATCTGGTACGAGTGTGCGACTTTTGTTTGGATCCTCGTCGCTAATAGTCAGCCACTACAAATGAGCTGGGTGGATTTCGAAACGGGGCAGATATTTATTTATTTTTGTGAGAAGCCATTTAATTCTTAGGTGGGTATCATCCAGTTAATAATTACTATGCCACTGGCTATATATCTCAACCCACACCCACCTACCTACATAATATAGATTGCAAAAAGTTTTTTGTTTTCCGTTGTGTGTGTGCTTAGCTAATAGTACTAGGGTTCTGATTAGTTCTTTTCAAAATTCCAAAATTTTATTTACCAAATTCCCTGTCACATCGAATCACATACATGGAGTATTAAATATATATAAAAAATATAACTAATTACATAATTTGTCTGTAATTTTCGAGACCTAGTTACTCTATAATTAGAAAATAATTATTAAATACAAATAGAATGTTATAGTACTTTACACCATAAATATTTTGGATCTAAACAAGGCCTAGATGATTGTGTTGTCTCAGATGCCATGCCACATAGAAGGAACTAGCAATACATCCACCCAAACAACATAGCCAGACAGACGGCTAGTTTTAGTTATGAATAAGGTGCGTAGTTTTAGTTATGAATAAGTTGCCTGTTACGACTAGTATATTGGCTTTCCTTTCCTAGTACTGTACGTTGGATGATCCAACGAATCCATTCAAGGGACACATTCACACATTCCGGCAGCGGCAGGATGATGATGTTCACGTCATCCGTGTGCAGTGTTTGGCACGGCCTGCGGTCACCTCACCTCTCTCCGTTATTGCACACACAGACGACAAAGTGCAGCGCAGTGCATTCAATTTCAATTCAATTCAATTCAATTCAACCAATCCAAAAGCCGTATTACTACTGTAGTAGGAGGACTAGTCGGATCCACGACCTTTTTGCCTCTCCCTCTTCTTCTCTGAGCTCCACGACGCTCCTCCCTCCAACTCCAACTCCAACAAGACAAGTCAAGGCAAGGCAAGGCAAGGGAAGAGAAAGGGCAGAGCAGGGCAGTGCAGGGCCGGGGCGGGAGGAGGACGACGACAGAGGTCCGCCGGAGGGAGGGAGGAATCGATGGAATGGAATAGGAAGACGACCGAGTGCTTGATTTGCTTGCTTCCTTGCTGCGCCTCCTCCGCTCCCTGTCTGCGCAGTGTCTCTGATGAATGAATGAGGTTAGTGGCACCTGCATTATATTCCTCCACATCCGCCGGCGATGGCCTCATGCACCGATGAATTGAATTCCCCTGCACCTGCGGCCTCCCCGGCTGTCCCCGTCTCGGAGAGGGAGGCTGTCTGGCCGGGGCTGTGTCTGTGTCATCGATCTCTGTAGGCTGTAGCTTCCCATCATCCCAGCCTTGCTTGCTCATCACAGCACAGTATTTTTTTCCCCATCTTCTGTGCTGTGAAAGCAGAAACATCACCCTGCCTGCCTTCCTACCTGTTTCTCCGGCCTCTTGGATAATCGGTGCGGTGCGGTGCCGTGCAGTGCATCCATCTTTTTCTTGAATCTCTGATGATCGTCGTGTCACTCGTGCTCTGTCTGTTATTGCCTACTGCTACATACTACTGCCTCCTCAAACGCCGCCCATTCTTTTTCCTTGTTTGCTTTCGGCACTGATCTGGTTGGTAGCTACTCTACCTCTTGGTGGCAATCACAGGCAGAGGCAGCAGGACCCACTACTCCAGCCAGCCATCACTCGTCGGCACCTCCCCCATGCCTGCCCCTCGTCGTCTCGTCGACCAAATTCAGACCCCATCCATCTTTTCCCGGTGATTTGATTCCCCTTCCAGATCCCATCCCTGCCATACATTTAGAAATGGACGCCCCGGATCGGCTCTCCCTCCCTCCTTACCAGTTACCATTACCATAGGCAGGACGGACGGATGATAGAGCAGCAATTTGTTACCATCGTCAGAGGAACAAAGCAGAACGAGGAGGAGCAAACAAAGGAGATGCCTTTCCTTTTGTTTCTCTCATCATCTGACAGAATGATGCTCGCATCACATGCATGCGTTCCCTCTTCTGGCAGTCTCTTTCTCTCCCGCTGCATGCGGCCTCGGGGTAGAATCATTCATCCGCTGCAGTCTGTACTGCTACTAGTTTAATCTCTTCGAGGTCGAGGTCGATGTCAGGAAACGAAGAAAAAAGAGGACTCGCCCTTCTTTTTACCTCTGCAATCGAATCCAATGCGGTCAGGTCACTGTGCCACAGGTGACTCGCTGCATTTTCCTCAGCACTCGCTTCCTTCCTTCCACATGCCCCCACCGCCGTCCAAGGTTGACTCGGATCAATACATGAAACATTGGTGAATTCAATCGTCTGCCACTGTCATCGAGACGCGATTCACGTTCTCACTTCTCACCCTTTCTTCTTTTATCCCCCCAAACTAAAAAAAAGTATATCTTGCCAAACTCTGTTCACATCGGAAGAAGAAAGAAAGGGATAGCTGCCGCCCTGCCCTCCACGTATGGTAGCTGAATTTTTGCATGCCGTATCAATCCTGCTGTTGATTTCAATTTTGATGCTACATACATCTACGCGACAGGTAGCATGTCCCCGTCCTACAGGCTGCGGTGTAGTAGAAAGGTTTCCCCTCTGAAAAAAACAAAGGACTAGCGGCACATGCCGACGTTTTTTCCCGTCGCTGTTACATTATCATAATCTCATGCTTCTGTGGTGCTCTCATCTTCGCCTACCCTGCCTGTGCTTCACCGTCACGGCCCTGATTAAACAATGTGGAGCTCTATGTTTGTGCTGTCGGTGCCAGAAATACTGAAAAAGGCAGCTTAGCATTTTGTTGCATCTATCTGAACATTGGATCTTCATCAGACTGTACCTCTACAACAAAAGATTGGGTCTTCATGCTGCTTCCTAGAGAAAGGGGGGGGGGGGGGGGGGG